>JBBMFX010000128.1:6156079-6166351 GCA_037832545.1 Rhabdalestes septentrionalis
TCCAGGTTAGTTGCAGACTCATACATATGGGGGGCTGTTTTTAAAAAGAGCTTCACAAATTTAGAGGTGTCATTTTTTCACCATTTAGCACAATGTGCACACAATTTTCACACATTTAGAACTAAATGTGTAAAAAAAAAAAAAACAATATTACATTTTGGTACATTTTCTTGCTGTGTAATTGTTAAATGTCAAATTTATATGTTAAATATACATCTAAATTTTAATCTTATATCTAATTGTAAAATCTAAATAAAAATATTAACTCTTAAATCAAAATTTTAAATCTAAATCGAAATGTTAAATCTAAACCTAAATGTTAATCTTATATCTAAATTTAACATCTAAATCTAAATGTCGCTTTTACAAAAGGTGAGAGTTATGTTAATTTTCCACAGCCCATGATTACAGCAGGGGGCTGGTTTGCATGCCGTGATATTCCCTCATCAATATCGAGGATTTGTCTTAAATGATCTTAAATCTAATTGTTAAATATGAAAAATATATCTCACAGTCTAAATGTAAAACTTCACACCTCTTAATTATTTAATTCATGTGCTTCAGTAACACACATTGTGTATGAAATCAAGCACACCCAGACATTTTGGACTGCACCATGCTTCAAACTTTGTGGACACAGTTTTTCAAAAGAACCTTTTCTATTCCAGCATTACTGTGCCCCAGTGTGCAAAGTAAGCTTGATAAATGCCTGGCTGGATGAGTTTGGAAGGACACTTTTGGGATGAACCCGAAAAGGAGAGTGTGAGCCAGACTTTCTCATCCAACACAAGCTCCATATTAAAGTCAATGTATTTGAATGCAAAGTCCCTGCTGGTAAAATGGTCAGGTATGCCAATATTCAGGGGTCAATTAGGTGTATTTTTTCCTTTACCTACTATTTTCCTACAGCAACTGAGTTTATATAATATTTGTTTTGATTTTGTTTTATTTATATTTAAGTGATTCATACAGTAAATGCATCATTTTTTACTGTTTATCGCATTAATGATAATGTGTTTGTTATTTTCAGATTCCCCAGATCAGTTACGCTTCCACTGCTCCGGAGCTGAGTGACAACAACCGCTACGACTTCTTCTCCCGTGTAGTGCCCCCTGACTCCTTTCAGGCCCAGGCAATGGTGGATATTGTGAAGGCCATGGGCTGGAACTACGTTTCCACACTCGCCTCAGAGGGAAACTATGGAGAAAGCGGAGTGGATGCTTTCCTTCAGATCTCCAGAGAAGCAGGTCCAGAAGCCCAAACTGTCCCAGATCAAGAAACAACTCATTTACACTTTTTGAAATAAAAAGTATATTTCTCTCTTCCCAGTTCGTGTAGTCCAGTGTCAGGCAATATGTTCCAAGCACAGAGCAAAACACCTCTTCAAGACACTCTGAATAACTGAATTACTCTAATGCTTAATTTAAATAATTCTAATTTTATTTAATTAATCGCAATAGATCATTAATCACCCTCAAATACAACTCACCCAGACGAGTCATCGCAGGCTGTTCTTTGCTTTGCTTATATCCATCCAGGTGGCCTGTGCATAGCCCAGTCCATTAAAATTCCTAGAGAGCCAAGACCAGGAGAGTTCGACAAAATCATTAAGAGGTTAATGGAGACATCCAATGCCAGAGGAGTCATTATTTTCGCTAATGAAGATGACATCAAGTGAGTTAATTTTGTGTTGGTTCACATTTTTACTATTAATCCCCGTTTTTATTTACACATACTCCCGAACCACCATGCTTTTTATTCTATAGATTTTTTATAGAAAATTAACAGAATGATAGAATGTGATGTATAAGACCTGTGTTGGAAAAAAATCTACATTATTATTTTCCCACATCTCCAAACTTTATAAAATATATTTAATTTTCTGCTTCTCATTATCCTAATTCAGTGCTATTTATCTGATGGGAATGGGTTTGTTGGTCTACCAGGTTTTTTTCAAATATTTTCCCTTTCCCTATGTTATTTCTTATGTACAATGTGAATGCATGTGTCTCTTTTAGCACAATGTCAGGGCCACCTTTGGGAAGTGGTTGTATTTAAAATGGGATGGATGGAAGAGGTAAAGTGTGCCCAATCGTAATGTGTGGACAAATCAAATTCATAGGTACATAAGGGATTTGACACTACAAATGAATGCTGATGGTTGTGCAACTTTCTGATTCCTGAAAGGAAATGAACTTGTATTGAGTAGTAATTTGGACTGAAAAATGAAACCATCCCATTTAAATAATCAAGCTTTGTTAGGTGTGAGAGTTATGTGGTTTTAGTTATAGTACAGTACAGAAAGACTAACAGATGCTGTAAGTAGTATATAAGTGTATATTACAATTTCTTGTAACACTAGCTTGTTACAGATGTGTTTGCGTATTTGTGTTTTGGTGTCTGAATGACCTCATGATTCAGAGAATCTACTGTGACATTTGGAATATTGTACTTCAGGAGATGATGAGGATCGAAAGGACAGGTGCTGGACAGGAGAATGCATTAAAAGGGTTAAATGCAAACAGTGTTGTTGTTTAGATTAACTAACTTTTAGTACCTATTTTTACCAGTGATTTTTATCAATGAATTTTAAAAAAGGTTTTTAATCCGAATGTCACTATACAGGATCAAATTAGACGTATATAAGTTGAAACAATCTGTCCTGGAAGGTAATGGTTACAAACTTGGGTGAGATTTACTAATGGCCTGCTTAGTATTTAAAACAATGACTTATTTTAAGGAATCACTAAAGAGTTCACTGAAAGATCTTGACATATATTACAATTTTTTTATCAGAAATATTTTTATTGATCATTGAAAGAAAACATTGAATAGTTACAGTATGCATACATCTTCTTTGAACATATTTATATTGTAATTCCTGAACAGTAACCAGTTATTCATTTTCTTATTTTAGTATTAAAACATAACCCAGACCTCAAACTAAGGAATTTCTTGGCAGGTAATAGAACTTTAATAAGAAATAGAACATGATAGTGTAAATAAATAAATATGTACATACATAAAAACAAGCCTTAGAATTCCTGTCCACTTTGCATCCCACCAGAGGGAGAGTATGGCATTATCAGAAGATTGAAGGCTCACATAGTATTGTAAGAAAGCGTCCCACATTTTATGACATTTCTTGCTTGATTTATTGAGAGGATAGCACATTTTTCTAGGCTTAAAGTTAAGATCACCTCTCTCAATCATTGCACTGCAGTGGGCAGGTCGCTACCCTTCCATTTCAGAAGCATTGCACTCCAGGCTAGAATTGAGGAGAAGGATAGGCCTAACATTGAATCGATGAAAAGGGGGTCAAGGGGTCTGAGTGTATGTCCTGTTTGAAACTTAAAGACAATGTACAGAAAACATCTCTTCAGTATCATTCCATATAGAAACATGCCCAGTACATATGTATAAGGTAAGTGTCTCCCATGCCACATTTATCGCAATATGAGTATATGTCTTGATAAATATGTGATACTTTAACTTTGCACATTTAGATTTGGTGCATCACCTTAAACTATAGTTAACAAAGAGGGACACAGAAGAATGTGGAGTTAATAGATTTAAAGATTAATTTCCACGTGTCCTGAATGAAAGGTTCAGGTCTTGCTCTCATGCTGCTTTTATTTTTTGTAAAGAGGGGTATTTCAAACCAGTAAGTGTATCATAAATGATCAATATTGAACTTTTATGTCTCCGGTGTAGCCTGAGTAATGAGCCTATAACAGTAGGCTCTGGCATATATGGGAAATTAGTTATCTTATATTGGAGGAAGTGTCGCATCTGTAAATACCTGGAAAAGTGTGAACTTGAAAGGTTAAAATTCACAGAGAACAGGCCACTAAGCTGTTATCAATGAAAAGAACACCATGCTTCTCTGTACACAGTCAGTAAACACTGGGTCTGAAAGAGATGGGGAGAAATTATGGTTTGGTGTGATTGAACTTATTAAAAAGAAAATCCCACAAACCGATATGTTTTCTCATTTGAGTGCATATTCATGTACAAATACAGGGTTGGGAATCGATCAGTATGACAGGAGAGGGAATGATGAACCAAGTAATGCAGGAATAGAAAGGTCCTTTGTGCAATTTAATTCCACTGATACCCATAAAGGGGGATTTATACTATTACAAAAGTGGAACCAGAATACTAAGCTGTGCATATTTGCAGCCCAGTAATAATGTTGAAAGTTTGGAAGTGCCAAACCACCATTTGCTTTAGATTTCTGAATATGGGCTTTATTTAGTCGAGGCCGTTTACAAAAAGATGATTGAAATAGTTATTTACATTTAAGATGGACATTCAAACATTTATTTAATTCTTAAATATTTTATTAATATTTTTCAGTTAGGTTATTCATTTGTCAGTTGTAGATAGATTTTATGTTGTTTATTACTCACTGATATTAATTAATATTATTGTTGTTGTCGTTATTATTACTATTACTGCTTGATGTATGCAAGTAATCATTTAGTAATTAAATATTATTTATGGTTATGGTTACTTTTTGTAGGCGGGTCCTGGAGGCGGCGAAGAGGGCCAATCTTACAGGTCACTTCTTGTTTGTGGGCTCTGACAGCTGGGGGGCCAAAAGTTCCCCCATCCTAAACCAGGAGGATGTGGCAGAAGGAGCAGTCACCATCCTGCCCAAAAGAGCATCTATAGAGGGTATGAAAACACACTTAAACCTTACGCCGATTTTTTTTAATTTTTTTTATGTTTTTTATTTCATAAATTGTGGCATGCAGTGGATGTACCAGTGCTGGTGGTGGTGTATCTCAATGAGAAACACCTTTTGTTAGTTATTTTTAGTTTTATCAATCCTCAAATATCAATCAGCCAAGACATGTTTGCTGGTGAATTAGGCATGCAGTTGTCACGATGCTAACTGGATGTCACGTAGCAGCTCCTTCTCCCGACTCATAAGGCAGGCACATTCGCACCACTAAAGGTTTTCTGGAATCATACGTTATTTTCAAAGACTAAAAACAAACTAGCATTAGAGTAAGACTCATTGACTAAAGAGTTTCTCTAAACATAAAGGAGACAGTAATAACCAAGAAAGCAAAAATGAAGGTTGGCCAAAACTGGACAACTAAAACACAAATCCTTAAATACATGCACACAAAGCCCAACCACCAGTAACCAAACACAGACCTAACAATGGAAAAGTATAGGCTTTCATTATTCATTAGTTACATTAGCCTGGAGAAAACACAGGCAGTCAAATAAACTTCCAAACAGCCTGTTTACTGAACAACACACTGTATGTCAACCATCTTATTTATCTTTATTGCCATATTGCAAAAATCCGTAAGACTATAGCCTTACCTTCACGGGCGTTTTTGGACCATTCTCAGATTTTGTACCTTTTCACATCATCAGGCTTAAATCAGTGAGAAAACACCTAGTAACAGTAGAGGCTATATTTATACTGTCCACACAGATAGTTGTCACATGTGATCACCGTTGTTTTTTCCATCCTTCCGTTGGCCAATAGTGTAAGATGTCATCCACTTAAGACAAGGCATCCGGATGCCTTCATTCTTATATCTGGACACTTCTACCACGTCTCTCTGAACAGGACACTTAGTAGACACTGGGCTTGCTGTACACTAATGTCATAGAGGCATATTGCTGCACAGCCATCTCACCCATGGTGTACCTCCTACCCAGTTACCTACCACTGGTGAAGAGGCTTTCCCAACATCAAGCCATGGGTCGCCAAAGATATCAAAGCCGTCTTGAATAAATAAAAGGAATCATTCAGGTTAAGTGACAGGGAGGCAACTAAGGAGGTAAAAAAGTGCTTGTATGGAAGCTAAAGGAGAAAGCCATCACAAAGCCTGAAGCAAAACGAAAGGGGACTGATGGAGACCTTGAGAGGGCTAGCTAGTTTTAAAAATGTTAACAGCTTCCACAGTAGGCCTCAGCCCAGTGTCTCCTCTAGTTCCAGCATAACCCACTTGCTGGAATGTGGCTCTCCATTCTACCTCTTTCCCTCTATCATCATCTCACCTGCAGGGGCCTCCATAACCTCTCCTCCTGCTGATGATGACTCTGACATACACAGACTGTGTATCAGCATCACCAAGGGCCATGTGAGGAGGGAACTACCCAGACTAGATCCTTCCAAGGTGCCCCCATGGAATATGCCCACTATGCTCAAGTTCTGCAACACATGCAACTATTTGGAGTACTGCTCAGAATATTTAACTTGAGCCTCAGTATCAAGAATGTATTTGTGCTGTGGAAAACTTCATGTCTGGTTCCTATACCGAAGAAGTTTCACCCCAGTGTCATATCACGCAACAGGTCAGTTGCACTCACCTCAGGTAGCATGAAAATCTTTGAGAAACCACCCCTGGTTAGGCCAGGAAAAGTCCCCTTCAGTTTGCCAACCAGACCAAGACTGGATTAGATGATGCCATCTTCCATCTGTTCCACCATACCCACTGACATCTAGACAAGCTGGGGGCTTTCCTGATGATCATGTTCTTTAATTTATCCTGTGTCTTCAACACAATTCAGCCAGCCGAGCCGGGGTGCAAGCTGTGCTATGCATGTCTATGGTCCCTTACTCTCCTGGATAATGGACTATCTGACTGTATGGCCACAGTACATGTGGCCACAGGATTGTGTGTCTGACATTGTGTAATGCTGGAGCTTCTCAGGGAACAGTTTTTCATCATTCCTCTTCAAATGTATCAGGTCTCAGAAAATGTATCAGGAATGGGGATGACACGGAATCTAGTGAATGGTTTTGTTGACTGATGTGAAATGAATTACTCCATATCAGCAAAACTAAATAACTTGTGGTGGACCTGAGAAGTTCTCTGATTGATCAGACTGAGATTGATCAGGACCACAAATACCTTGGTGTGCAGAACTCCTGGATATTAACACAAGAGGTTCAAGACGTAACATGGTGATCAGGAAATTGACAACTTAGAGACTGTGGCTGAAGGGAAAACATTGTCTAGACTTCCATCATGTACATTCATCACCCACTTCACAGTGGTTAGGGAGTAGCCCCTGTGATCAGATGGTCATGAGTTTGAATCCCAGAACTGCTAGTGGCACTCCTGATACCCTAGAGCAGGGCACCATCCGCACTGTTCCTGGCTACACGTTGCTTCACCTGGGTGAATGGATTAAATGCAAAGAGATTTTGTGCTCTCCACACTGTGTACGGTGGTGTGTTCAAGTATGACAGATGGTCCCTCTTCACTTTAAAAGTGAAAAAAAGGGAAAGTGAAGGCAATCATTTGGTCATATTTGAACACACCAAAGCATGAACAGCATAACATTCTTCCTCTGTATTTAACACAATCACCAAGTGAAGCAGTGGGAAGCCAGGAACGCGGAGCCCAGGGAGCAGTGTGTGGGGATGATATCTTACTCAGGATACCTCAGAAGTGCCTAACAGTCTTGGGAATTGAATCCATGACTTCCTGATTGCCCTAACCACTAGGCTGTTATTTACACAATTTTGTGACTGAACTGAGAAGAAAGTGTAGCCACAGACTCTCCAGCATAAATTGCTCCACTGAACAACCCAGAAAATCTTTCTTTGCCAATAACATAAAGCTCCATACCTCCTCCCTCTCTCACATATAAACAAAAGTAACCTGTGCAATTACCTGCTGCTAATCAGATGTGCCATTTTTCATTATGTGCAAAATGTGTAACATTGTATGCAACATTTTATTACGTACAATAGTCTTACCATGTGCATTATCATGTGCAGTTTTATTGGGTGCAAAATATGATCGTTATGTGCAATTATTTGGTGCAAAATCACTACTTTTTTCAATATTACTTATCTTCTTGTATCTTATCTACTACTTATTTGTATTATGTGCAGTAACTAACTTGGTATAGAGTACTACTCCAAATCACATTACTCTTTTAGAATTTTCACTTGACTTTCATTTGACTTTATTTTAACTTTATATTCATGTTGTACTTATGTCTCTGTGCGATGGTGACCACAGTAAAGTTATCCAATTCTGATTCTGATAATTCACTATGATGGTTCCTAGGCACATATTTGCATGACCTATTTAGTGCACCACACAGGGATTAGAGAGTCAAATGCAGCCTGTAAGAATCCGCAAAATAGGTTTCTCTGCTGTTCATTGGGATAGAAATATGTGCAATCAAAACCCCAACAAATTCTGATCTTGCGATTGTGGGCCAGGAACTGGATACATATCCAATCTAATACTACACCTGAAAGTAGCTCGGAAATATCAAAAAACAATTGTAGAAGTCTTAAGACCCATACAGGATATTCTGGGGAAACATTATCCATATTGTTGCTAGTCAGACTTGTCAGTATAAAAATGATAACAGTAATATTAATAGGCAGTCCATAACTTTTAGTACATTTTGCAAAGATGACTATATGAATTTAATATGCACAATAAACAGTTATTTTTTACATAAATGTTTATACCTTCTAAATTGTGTTGCCAAAGAAGTTAAGAGACAAGGCAGACTTAATATTTACCACACCACCAACTTTTATTGCAATGTTTATATGTTACACTGTGTATATAAAAAAACAACAAAAACAGTGCAGTCTGTATTTACATGAAAAATGTAAATGCATCTGGAATTAAAACGACAGGAAAAGTATCTATAGTGCATTAATCTTGACAGGTATTATTGTTTCTTAAGTGACTGTGCTGTGATTGATGCTATATATTGCCTGCAAGTACACCGATGTAGACGTTTTGGTGGAATGAGTTGGAATTGTTTTCATTAGTAGTGTTTGTGCAATAAAATGAACTTTGCTCAGTTCAGCTATGGAAAAGTTAATACAATGTTTTATTGTTTTCCTGAGTTATTCTTTGGTTAAGTGACTTTATATGTTTCCCACAAGAAGGACTGAGGGGATGATTATGGTGAATTGTGTTTTAATGGTGGCATAAGTTTTATTAATTTGAGAACATGTTTATATATATGAAAGAGTAGTATACGATTCTTCACAGGAAGAAGAGTAGTCAAGGATGTAAGAGTTTTGTTTTGTTCAGGTTTTGACCAGTACTTCACCTCACGCTCTCTGGAGAACAACAGGAGAAACATCTGGTTTGCAGAATTCTGGGAAGACGACTTTAAATGCAAGCTGACCCGGCCTGGCATTAAACTGGACAGCGGCCAGAGGAAATGTACAGGTCTGCAGAAACTTCACATGCACATTCTTTACATTTCATTTGAATGATTTAAAATATAATGTAAACACAGTACAGTGTGCATTACTCATCAGATTGGTTTAAAAAAACCTGGTAAATCTGTGAGGCATTTGGGAGGCATTTATCAGCTACAGTTTCATGCTATGTTGGAAATATTATCTTAATTTTATTGTACTGGTTCAAACCCAGAACACAAACTACAGGAAATCCTTTCTAATAATTTTCACTCAGTGTGAAGCAATGTGTCGAGCAATGACATTCTTTTCTGAAACCCCCATGTTTAACATATGTTACCTGAGAGCTGTCACGTTACAAGCTTATTAATTATTATTATTATTTTTTAGTTTCCGTTAGTTCTTTTGTTTTATGATGCAATTAAAATATATTGGAGTAACATCACTGCTTTCTTGTGATGATTTTCATGATTCAGTACTGGCTGTGTGGAAGAGAAAATACAGAGAGTTTAAACAAAAAGCCACCAAACCTCAGTGGTATACTGATATGTGTAATGCTTTAAAGTTGAATTCCTTTCTAACTTGAATTTTTTGCAGGAGAAGAGCGGATCAGCAAAGATTCCCCATATGAGCAGGAAGGGAAGGTGCAATTTGTGATCGATGCAGTCTACGCCATGGCCCATGCCCTCCATAGCATGCACATGGACCTGTGTCCTGGGTCTACAGGCGTCTGTGAAAGAATGGATCCTGTGGAAGGCATAATGTTGCTTAAGTACATCCGTGCTGTCAACTTTAATGGTCAGTACAACATTTCTGCTGGGTCACCATAGGTGCACTCAAGCTCCACTGTGGAAGCATTCACATTTCCATGGTTATGCTACGCCCATATCTGAGGTTACACTGGATATGTTGCCTCATGCTTTTCACCCCTCTCCCCTACTTTTAAACAAAAAACAAGCTACAGGACTACTGAATGAAATGCTCTAAAAGTACTATAAGAACAAATGTGTGCAAACACATGTCCGTGTGTCCAGTCAAGGACCACCCATTTTGTGTTAATTTTATTTCTCCAGTTCTTCCAAATTCATATTTGTAACTAGATTCAG
>JBBMFX010000128.1:6181806-6210263 GCA_037832545.1 Rhabdalestes septentrionalis
AGTTGATAGGGCAGGCTTAGGGCTGCTCTCTGTGATTATTCATGGTGATTAACTTAAGTACAGAAAATGACATACATACACATCTATACACACATTCATCCGGTACATATTTTTGTGATGTGCAAACACTATTATTTTTTATTGTTTTATGTGTAATATCTGTCCATTAATTATGCATAAACTGATCTTTCTTGTACACCATTTGCAGTATTAAAAATTATGTGTATTTTATATACAATCATGGTTTTTCTCTATTTAAATTTTAAATGTATATTTATATATTTAGACTCCAGGACATGTTTTGTTTAAAAAATAACAAGAGGTACTTGAGAGTGATTCTTAGTCATATCTAAAACATGCAATATATTCATATGCAATAATGATTATTCCCTCGTTCCCTTGGTCCAGAACTCGGTAGCCTGGTGATTTTTAGGCTGTGATGTGGTCTGCTGATGAGGAAGGGCTGGAACGGAGGAAAGGCTGGGTTATAAACAGTGGAGGGAACTTCTCAGCCCTTATCATTCAGCCCAGCCTGCCTGCAGAGATGCAGCTCTCTCTGTTTCTCCTGCTGAGCCTCGGAGGGGCCCTCAGCCTCAAGATCTGCTCTTTCAACATACAGTCGTTTGGAGAGAGCAAAGTTGCCAAGCCAGAAGTGCTGAACATAATACTGAAGGTACTTACTTTGTTTACTTTGCGTCTTTTAAATAATTAATTTTTATTTTCCATTTCATTAATAATATATTTAATGTAAAGCACTAATGCCAGTGTGGGTGCATGGCATGCTGTTTCAGTGTGCAGCCTGATTCAAACACACAGCACATACATGGAAATGTATTATATGAAAAATAATACAGTTTTTAATGGAAGTTAAATATTTGCCTTGTTAACTGTAGATTTTTACCGACTGGGTACATACAAAGGTTTCAGGTTAGAAGGATAATCTAAGATCTAAAACAAAGCTACAGAAACTTCTGGGAAAGAAGAAGGAACTTGACTAAATTCTCATACTGTGTTTGGAGAATGTATAACTAGTTTGGGCAGTAAGGGTCAAGACCTTTCAGTTCCCACAGCATGAAAAGTTAAAGATGTTGGATGATCTACCCTAGTAGGACATGAATGGTGATGGATTTGACCAAACAAAATGCGTTCTCCAGAGCAGTACTGCTTTTTTATGGCCAAAACACAGCCGACAGAGCTTGAGGTATTTGTCCGAACCCAACAGGACTTGAGTGTTTACCTACACTTCAGTCAAGTCTATAATTGTGAGGAAAAATGGAGAATAAACAGCAAATCTGTTCAGGAGAGGCCAGGTTTGTGCAGCTAAAACAAAACTGTTTCGTGTTATAGCACTCAGTCATCCATTATCTGAGTTGCTTATCCAAACCAGGGGGTGCTGGGACACATCCCAGTGGTCACTAGACAAAAGGCACCCTGGAGAGATTGCCAGGACAGATCACAGGACAAACACTTTCGCTCCTAGAGGGAGTTTATCATCTTCATCTAATCTGACGTCCATGTCTTTGAAACCAAATCCAGGACCTACTTGCTGTGATGTGACAGTGTAACTCGCCAACATGCTTCCCCATTTTATAATATGATGTATGTAAAGATTACCCTCCGTAATCATTAAGAATTGAATCATTAGCGTCTCACTATCCGGACCACAGCATTTGAAAACATGCAGAACTTAATTAAGGAGAGATTTTAATTAGTTTGGGACACATGCTCATCAAGTTCAACTTTATTAATGTAGCACATTATTGAACACAAAATTAATTCAATGTGCTTTAGAAGTAAATTAAAATAAATTAAAATAGAATAAAGTAGAATAAGGTAATGGAAGCGATAAAGAAATAAAGAATACATACAAGAAAACTGAAAGTGCAGTTGAAGGACAAATGTTTAAAAAACGCAGCACATTAGTTTATACTGGTTTACATTAGATTTATCCTAGTTACGAGACTTCGGTCTCAGGTCAGTTTTCTAACCTACATAGTGTAGTCCGGGGTCAGTTCAGATTGACGTTTGTTGGTTTAGGACTGGGCATCAAACACCACACTTTGTATAAGGTCGGGTCGGGGAAAGTTCTGGCCTGATTAAATCTCCAACAGCTAGCAGCTAAAAATATTGAAAAGTGAAAATATGCTCAATTTTCTACAAACAATGAACGTAGTTTACCAGCCAGGAGTTACAATGAGAATGTAGCTAACATGTAGGCAAGTATTCACCCCTTATTTGGATTTTTATTAGATTCTTTGTACATTTATATTAGACTTATTTTATATATTTTATTATATAATTTGATCTTACTTTTTGCTTCACATGATTCTACTGTATTGTGTCTCTCTGTATGATGTGGCAGTCACCACATAAACAATTTCTGCCTGGATAAATAGTGTGTTCTGGTTCTGATTCTGATTCTAAACACTGCATTGTGTAACCCGGCCACCTGAATAACCACTCTTACTTTCAGATGCTCAAATACACTGGCTTCTTACAAATCGTCAATGTCTATACTGTTATCCATTTTTTTAAATGGACCTTCAAGGAGGCTACTGTTGCTGGGCAACATACTTTTGTTCATTTTATATGTCATACATGTCATAAACTACATAAGCAGGTCTGTTGAGGTTTGAGGCATGTGCATGATTTAACCTCATAATTTCCATAATTTGTTACTTTAATTAAAATTGTAGCTTTGGTGCTAAAAAGACTTGGTGCCCAAGATAAACCTTGGACAACAATTATGTCCTTTCTCATTGGCTAAATTTGAAATAAGAAAGCTTTTATAAATGTTTGGCCTAACTGCCACTTTAAAGTGAATTTCTTGGGAAAAAAGAAGGTATTTTACTTTATAATGGTCACCAGTGCTTGAAGTGGGCCGGAACGCACCAGAACACAGTTCCGGAACTTCGGTATTTTCATCTTTTGGGTTCCGCCATTTTTTCTGCGTTTCGGTAGTTACTGAGACTGATCCGACGGAAAATTTGAGTTCCTGCACTTATTTTTTTCCCACTTCAAGCACTGATGGTCACCCATAATATAATAATCCACCTTTGTTCTCCATTCAGAGTATTACACGATGTGACCTCATGCTTGTCATGGAAATCAAAGATGCAAAGGGTGAGGCTCTCCCTCGACTGATGACTCAGCTCAACAGGTAGATCCAAAAGTGCACATGAACAAGCTTATGGTTGGTAAAGTGATATAGACACCATATAGGAACTGAGTATAAAGCAGTAAAGCTACAATATGTTGTGTCTCACAGAAAATACAGGGGCAGGAAGCCGGAGTATGACTTTGTGATCAGTCAGAGACTGGGTCGGAAGTCCTACAAGGAGCAGTACGCCTTCATCTACAGGTAACTTACAATATCAATGTACACAGCAAAGTATGAACTAGTAAGAGAATATCAGTAGGCTCTTCATGCAGGCCTCTAGTTAATCATGTTTTGACAAGAACACATTATCATTGATGCAAAGCACCACTCTTCTGAAACCATAAAAGCAACTTTAACACCCCCTTATGGAGAAACCTCATCCTGCGAAATGTGAATAAGTGAGTTTTGAGCAGCTTATGGGATCCCAAAAAAATGATATTTAAAATAATATGTAATCGAAGTAATTAAATAAAGAACAGGTTTTATGGACAATGAAATGGTATTGGGCTTTTTTCTGTATTTAAAAAAAAAACCTTAAACATGTATTTAAAATGACAATGCACCTCAAGCTTCAATTGTGATCAACTAAAGGCTCAGCAGTGCTCTCTCTGTCCACTCAGGCAGCGGTTAGTGTCTGTGAAGTCGGTTTATCAGTATCCCGACATGCAGACTGAAGATGTTGATGCTTTTGCGCGGGAACCTTTCGTTGTGTGGTTTACATCACCAACAACAGGCAAGATTTTCCTGAGATGGAAAATAAGGAATAAACTATTGTTACTGTCACTCTAAACCTGTACCTTACTCTACTGT
This sequence comes from Rhabdalestes septentrionalis, assembly GCA_037832545.1. Lineage (NCBI taxonomy): Eukaryota > Metazoa > Chordata > Actinopteri > Characiformes > Alestidae > Rhabdalestes > Rhabdalestes septentrionalis. Next base: position 6,185,777 of record JBBMFX010000128.1, read on the forward strand.
GATCATGTTAGTGTTGGTGGTGGACACTTGTAGTCCTGAATGGTTTTTCTGTCTCTTCATATAACTGAGAGTAAACATGTCTGTGTTACAGAAATCAGGGACATTATCATCATCCCCATTCACACAACTCCAGAAGCAGCGGTTAAGGAAATAGATGAGCTGTATGATGTCTACCAAAACGTCTCCCGGCACTGGCAGGCAGAGGTGAACAAGCACCAAAACACAAAGCATTTTGAGTTCATCTCTGAAGCCCATGCAAATATCCACACTTCTGCCACACATCAGTGTCTACAATAAGAAAAAATATTTTTATTCAAGGTCTCTACAATAAAAGTTCTCTAAAATTTGTAGCATAATATGCATAGTATAAAATGATCATTATAATAATTACTATGAATAGAATGACTATGCTATATTAATAATGACCATCAATAATTACTGTGTTGTATTAACCATTACTATGTTGTATTATATAGCATACAATTAATGATATTGTAGACATGTAGCAGCTTTTAGACAAATAGGAATTAGTCTGCAATATATACAATATTACCTTCAATATTAATAATAAATGTTGTTCAGTGTTGATCTCCATTCTCCACAGATTTCATTGATGTATTATTGTGTGTGATTATTAGTCCTATTCTCTATAAATGGAATTAAAGGTTCTCATGTGATCTGTGCAGTGCAGAGGGCAATCAGACACAGCTGAAAGGAGAGAGCAGTTCCTCTAAAGGAGTGAAACTGATCCCCTCACCTGCCATGCACCTGGTCGTGCTCTCTCTGTCTCTACCCAGTGTGCTCATACACAAACACACACACACACACACACACACACAAACACACACAGCCTCTCAGATTGCTTCATTTGGCTCAGCCCTCAGTTCCTGTTTCACCTCTAACATCTACACTCACATCTCTTTTCACCAGAACTTCATCATCATGGGGGACTTTAATGCGGCCTGCGGTTACGTCCCCAAGAGAGAGTGGCGTAACATTCGCCTGCGATCTCATACTGAATTCCTGTGGCTGACTGACGATAAGATGGACACATCAGTGAAACAATCCACAAACTGCGCTTACGATAGGTCAGACATTTGTACATCTTATCCAGCACTCCCTGGAACACAATCATCCCACATGATCCTGACTCAGTAATGCTCTTGTAGCGGAGTACAATCAAATCCCCCCCACCCAACCCTATATGGGTTTGTATAAACACTGTAGTTTATGTTTGTTTATACACTGTAGTTTGTCTTTTAATGATTTCTGTCTATCGCACATCCAACATGTATAATAATAATAATACAGTCTTTTAAATAGTTGAAAAATGCTTAACTGGTCACATGATGTATTAACGTCATGCACAGTGGGTCCTGGTTCCACTGTTTCAGGATCAGTTCAGCACATGTTAAGCGGAATGTTGTTATATGAAGCTCACAAATTGAATTAAATTCATTCCTTAAATTCTTCAGTTAAACGGATTAAAATCAGCTAATTTCATCAGGAGAGCCGAGAGCTGAAAACTGAAAACTGTGAATGGGGAAAAACAGAACTGATCCCAGCACTGTTCTGTAATAAATCATATGCAAAAGCCTCACCTCCAACAAATTACACCTTTCGCATATTTTTGACACATCCTTACCAGGGTGCAATCTTAAATAATACAATTTTTAAAAAAATTAAGTCCAAATGAAAGGTCACTTTTGCACAGGAAACCTTTTTAAAATTAGGTAAATAAACACGAAATGCGCATTAAAATGAAATGAAAATGAATAGATGGGACTCTTTAGAGGATGTGTATATATTTACACTTAACAAATGAACATAACATGTAATCTGACCAGGAAAGCCCAAACTTTTGCTTGTGGCTTGCCAAATGTCATCCAATGTCAGTGGCAGCATGCTGGTCCTGCACCTGTACAGAGCTGAATAATGTCAAATTCAGTCCAAACACACACACGTCTTTGTCTGCAGGGTGGTCCTCCATGGAGCGAAGATGATCAAGGCTGTCAACCCGAAGTCAGTGGAGGTGTATGACTTTAAACAGGAGTTTGGACTGACAGAGCAGGAGGTACACCAGTCAAATGATTTTTCACAGTTACACTACAGTTCAGAAGGGCAGAGGCTGTTTTACAGTAATGTAATAGCTGGTTTATTTCAGAAACATCTATAACCGAATCCAATATGCTCCCAGGGCTCTACAGCTCCACACCTTACAAATGAATTGTTGGAAGCTGTAAGAAAGATACATACAGTAGATAAGATACACTATATAGACAAAAGTACTTTGGGACATTCTAATACATGGACTTTAATATGGAGTTGGTCCCCCTTTGCAGCTATTACAGCTTCCTCTCTTTTGGGCAGACACAATTTTGGAGTTTCTTTGGGAATTTGTGTCCATTCACTCTGTAGAGAATGTATGAGGTCAGACACTGATGTTGGATGAGAAGGTCTGGCTCACAATCTCTGTTCTATTTTATCACAAAGGTTTTGGGTGGGGTTGAGTTCAGGATTCTCTGTGTGACAGTCAAGTTCTTCCACACCGAACTCCTCCAGCTAGGTCATGTTGGAATAGAAGAGGTTCCCCAAACCTGTCCATACATTTGGAAGCATGGTGTCCAAAATGGCTTTAGCATTAAGATAGTCCTTCATTGGAAGTAAGGTGCCTCTCCCAAAACTTAAAAAACATGTGTCCCAATACTTTTGTGCATATAGGGTAGGTAAATAGGGTAAACCTAGTGTAGCTGGTTCACTAATTGTCCTTCATTGGGAAACTTTTGGTAGATACTGACCATCACAGACCAGGAACCAAGACATGACCTGCTGTTTTGGTGGACGCTCTGACCCAGTCACCTAGCCACCACAATATGGTCCTTGTTAAAGTTGCACATGCCCTACACTTGCCAGTTTTAATGCTATCAATACATCAACTTCAAGAACTGACTGTTATTTAACTGGAAGATCCTTCTGTAAAATCTTTTAGAATCTGAGTAGGAATGGACAGATTCTAGGACTGTTATTGCTTGTTCTGAACGGCCTCAGAACTGCATTAGTGAAGTGAAAGTGACCATTCTCTAATATGTGAACACATCACAGTGCACAACGTGCACATCATAAAATTAATCCTCTGCATTTAACCCATTCACCAAATAAAGCAGCAGGCAGCCAGGAACACAGCAGCAAGTATCCCACCCACTAGGCCACCAGCTACCGCAGTCAGAGCCTTAGTCAATGGGATCTGAGAGAACATTTAGGTGAATTTCGTCATGAGTTCAGGGATGTGAATATTGTGCCTTCATTAAGGTAGAGATAAGTGGATATGAACTGCCTGAATATCTACATTTCCTGTTGAGCGTACATTAAGCACATTTTGCACAGGGCACCAGGGTCAGGACCATCCCTGCCCACCCCTAGTTATATATAAATTAGGATACAGGAAACCTTTGAAAGTGATAACTAAATCTCCACACAGATCCCATGATTGGAAATATACAGATTATTACATAATTACCATCAATGATCATTTAATGATTTCTATAAATCTACAAATTCGTCCTGTATTATAACAAGCCATTCTGAGCTGTGTTTAATGTGGACATGAGTGTGATACACTAGTAATGCAGTGTTTTGTTCTTGTCTCTGTTTCTAGGCCTTGGGTGTGAGTGACCATTTCCCTCTTTGCATTACGGTGAATGTGGCCAAAAGAAGCGGTTAACAAACTCAAGTTTCTCAAGCTTTCCTGATTAACGCAAAGGGAAGTTCAGTTTAAAAACAACAGCTTGGCCTGCACTCACAGTAACTTGGATTAAAACTAATCAGTGTTATGGGGGCACTAGAACACACATTAAAATCATTGAGCCTGTTGAGTAATTAATGGGGTAACTCTGAGGATTAACAATATTTTCCAAGAAGGGCAACATCAGGGCTCTCGTTTCAAAGGCGACGGGTAGTGGACCGTGCTTGTTAATTATAAACCAGCAAGGATTCCAGGTGTGGGTTTACAGTTACTAAGAGACAGTGTGCCTTAGGTTTGCAGCGCTTACTGCTTTCACCTGTTTTCCTCCACTAATCAAATCCATACTTCCTTGTATCAAATGCACAAAAAAAAAAAGAAATAAAAGCATGAAATATTGCCTGATTTCTGAATCCACACACTAGCCTTACAAAAACGTTTCTTGTCATGAACCAGTAACTCTTTGAATCCCAAAGAACCCTTCAGTACAACCTTTCAAACTCAAATGCAAGGTTCCTTAGGGAACCAAGAGTGGTCCGTCTAGGTCATTTCTCCAAAGAATGTATTTTACCATATTGGTTTAGTGTACACACACTAACATATGCATATTAAATGAAGTGAGCTGCATGAACATTACAAAGGTCAAACGTATCACAGAAGAGTTTTAGGAAACTTGAGTAGTAAAAAAATACTCAGTATTTATTAGTGGCTTTGTGGAGATGGGACCATTCAAAACGAAAAGTTTCTGTTTCTTCAGAAAGTCAGTTCGAGACGTCACCCCAGTTGATCAGTGGCAGAGGGAGCATTAAAAATGCCGTTCCTGGCGTAGAAAGTGCTCCTAACGACCCCCGACCTTCCATTAGCTGGTGATTTGTATTCATGTCCATAATCACCTGTCAACACAATTTCGGTCACACAAAATAACAGCAGGCACTGTTTAGTTAAATGATCAATTTGTTTTTAATGAACTGTAATAAATAAATAAAAAATGATAATAAAGTGAATGATAATAGCAAACTGAATGACATTCATATTCACAATTATAGAAGCAAACATTTTAGTATGCTATATCAAGTAAATCTGTCATTCTAAAGACGAGTGTGTTCGTGAGATCCTGTTTTTTGTGGGTTTCCTCTCTTTCATCGAACACTGAATCAATCTGGGGACTAAGAGCACCCTCCCCCCCTCTGTTGAGACTACAGTTTATAAAATGGTACTTTATGTACAATATTCATCCTTTAAATTATTTCTAAGCTGATCCATTGTGATCTTAGGATATTTCCGATTATTATTTATGTTAATGGAGAAATTGTGACACTCCAAAGGTATTTACAGTAATAATATACTGTCACTACACTGAAATGTGACACAAAAAGTACTCTCAAATGTTCAATATAATAGTATGTTAGGAGCTACAGGAATTTATTAACCTGTTGTACAGTTTTATAATAATTCACATGATAGACAGTATTTAAATGGCCACCGGCTTTCAAATATCTTGATGATACATTAAGCCTAAATCAGAAGAGAGTTTCTCACCCAATCTCCAGCCGTATTCCCACGAGGACAGTAAAGGGTAGTCAAACTTTTCCTCTGGCAATTTCTGGGTGCGTCTCTTCAGGTATATGCTGCGACCTTTTCCCTCCTTGGAGAAGCCGTGATAGAGGGTCTCCTTGGTTTGAGGACTGACGGGCCGCATTAGAGGGGCTTCACTGAGAGAGCGACCCACCAACACTGGGGCCTCCTTCTTCTTCTTTTCCTGAGGCTGGACCACAGGGGGCAGACTGATTTCGGTGGGGGGGTTTGGCGGACTGTAAAAGCCCAGGGTCTTGGCTCTGCGGGACGTGAAACTGGTGGGATAATCCTTGCCGTATTTCATCTTCCAATTCAGGCGCGTGTAGGCCTCCTTCATGATGAGCTCCCTGTAGCAGTTCTGGTTCTGTGTGGTCAGGAGGTTCCTCATGGTTGGCCTGCTGTGCTGTGGACTAACGCTGAGAGTTAATGTGTGCTATACGGAGGCCTGGGTCTATTTGGTTAAAGAGAAACAGGAGTAGCTGCTGCCACCGAAACCCCAGAGCAGTTTGTCATTAGGGCTTCACCTGCGGTCAGCCAATCAAAGGGCTTTCCTCAGCGGGAGAGTGGAAACTGGCCCAGGGAAAAAGTTTGCCTGTTGGTTTTTGTACCTTGTCAGGACTTAGACTGGTATTACATACATATACTAGGTGCAGAGACACATGTACATAAGACCCTTATTTGGTAAACTTGCCTCGAATTTAGACACTATTCAGCTGCACTTTCGGACTAAAGTTGGTACGTCATCAACCCCCTCCGCCCGGTTCATCGATGGTTAGGACCCCTAAAGGACCACAAGTGGGGTATTATTTTATTCTTGACATAGCAGTAACGCGGAGAGCGGCTATAATAATGCACTTATGTAGGTTAGATGCTTTTCTTCTGGTTTCCTAAAATGTTGTCCCGAAAATGTATGCAAAACCTGCACGTACACACACGCGCGCACACTAACAAAAGCGTGATGACAGAATACAGAATAGACCCCAGCTGACCTCCAGTGTTGCAAAAACACAATCAGCTAGACTACATCTTTCCCTCCTTTCAGGAAGAATAAAGTAAACAAACATGCAAAAAGGAAACAGAGCTAAAGAAGGAGGAACTGCTCTCGAGAACAGAGGCCTCACAATTAATTGAATGACACACACCCTCTTCCATCTAAATCTGAATAACGATTTGTTCTTACACCGATTTCTCTTACTACCCCTGATTGACCAGTTTATACCTCCATTAAAATGCAATTTGCACCTTAAAGTTCTAATCTAACGACTTTAAAATAACTTTTTCCATGAAAATCTGTAGAAAAGCTACTTAAGTACAAATACATTGCTTGAACTAAAACACCATTCTAAATTAAGATGATTGAACAAATAATAGTATTACAGAACTCTGGCCATACTTCACAGCTGGAACATCTGCTCGAGTGTTAATGAAAAACTGACTTGCACTCTTGTCTGCCCTGTTATGCAACCTGTGGTTCTCCAGTCAGCCCAGATGATGGCAGTGTCACACTTTAGCTCATTTTACAGCACAATTCCAATTCAGTGCCTGCAATAAAATTTGGCGCACGGTCCCTAAACAGAGGGCATGAATGAAAACCTTTTATAAGCAAGGACCGAGAGGAAATGAAAACCGCCACTGATTAAAATAGATCAAAACCACGCACTTGTCCAGGAAGCTCATTACGAGTGATCTAGAGCACAACCCTTCCATTCAGGCCAGGCCTCAATTGGTAATGCAACAGCGCAGCTGATATTGCAGCAAAACAGCCTCTTTACTTGCTGACACGGCACAGAATAGACAAAGGATAGCTGCTATTTTTAGTCGTGCGGAGTAAAGCACAGCTCAAAGCACAATTCCAGGCAGCTCTACATGACCTGCCATCCTCAGGTTTCTGCTGAGCAGAAAGATGCTTTAAGCTTTGATTAATGCGTGGAGGTGATCTTTGCAGATTTGTAAATATCTGCATGCTGATCTCATTCCCCATGTCTCTGCACGCTCAATAGTGTTCCCACAAAACTCTCAACATGGCCTCTCACGTCCAACTGATCAGGGATCACATTAATCACACGGCATCTATAGGGCTTGGAGTCACCCACGCATTGGTCAGTGGTCACCCATGGATACCAGAGCTGTGTTTAATGCCACAGCCCCAATAAATCACACCAAGCGTTCCTGGAATGGCTGGAACTGAACAGACAGGCAGACATTTCACATCTTTATTCCAGTTTCTTTTAATTATCAAATGTACATCGTTTCTAAATGTTTCTTTCACATTAAGGCACCCTGGGCTAATACAAAATGCGAAGAATAGCACTCCACTCCCTCCTGCTTCCAAAACATGAACAAAATACTTTATCAAAACTATAATAGTTAGGCAATACAAGACGAACAGGAATGCCAGCATACATGAATAACCTCCCCAGAACAGTCACCAACTGCTGTAGTGTAAATAGGTAGGAGGTAATCTCTCTTTATACCACAAAAAACTGATACAGGAATGTGTGTGTTGGGGGTAACTGGCAAGAAGGTCAGTTTAAAGTCTAAATTCTAAGTAAAAACAAAAAATTGATAAAGAACATTGTACAAACACGACAATCCCTAAACAGTGGACCCTTCGTCCTTCAAAAGGGTGATGAAGACACCGCTCAGTGGATTAACAAACAGGTTATTTTTCACCATTCATTCTGCCATTCCCCCCCCCCCCCGTATTAACCGTCACTTGGAAACACTTCGACTATCACGTCTCCAACAGAGTCATGAACAGACATTGTAAGTTTGGAAAGCCTCAAGGCTTGCAATAGAAAACTTGAGTAACTAACTGGCTTTGCTGCTGCGAAGCCTGACTTGATTTAAGAGCATGTAAACATCACAGTAGTCTTTTATGCAGCAGGTAGAATCAAAATAACACAACAGCAATGGGAATATCACTACAAATGTGCATTAAAACTGGAGGAAAACATTAGTCAAATAGACAAAACAGTATCAGTAGTAAAGGATATTTAAAAGGAACTCCCTCTTCGACTGACACTCGCGCACAAGACCTACGCTTGTTTTTATTTGTGCTCCTTGATCTCAAAGTCGCAGAGAATCCTCAGAATATAGTGAGAAAATAACAGATATAAAGGATATGCAATTCGAATGCAGCCAATGCATGTCTCAACACATAAAATACAATCAAGTGCAAATTTCTTTTCCATTATTGGGTTTAATTAAATATTATCGCGATTTGGCTGTTTTTATTCCATTTCCCAAAAAGGTCTCTCTCACAAGGAAGGGGCAGTTTGCCTCGAAGGTTTATGGGACAGTAACTTGAAAGGGTGAGCCCGGGATATGGTCTTCACCCCACTTCACAGCCAGCACGTAGCTGCCCCGCTCCTTCAGGATGTAGCTGATGTTGTACTGCAGATTTCCCATGTGTTTCACCATGATTTCCTCGCAGGGCGTCTGAGGTCCATGAACTCCTACTAGAAGCATGTTCTTTCCTATTAGAGACATAGGAATGAGGAAAAAAAACCAACAAAATATTCATGAAAAATTAACCACGAGTGAGGATAAATTGAAGCTTTTGGCTTCAAGGTCCTTCACGAAGGATGGCCAATAGCACAAAAAGGTTTCGGAGATCAATTATTCAGCATGTACATTCACAGGAAAGCTCTAAAGCTCAAAAGTGACAGATAGAGAGCTAGAAAGCTTTCATTCACCTGCTTTACTGCAATCCACGGAGAAGCTGGCTCTCTGGCCCACGTAGGCTTTGCTGAGGCCCAGACCTCGACTGGTCACTTTGCTGGCGTCGGAAGCAGATCTAGGAAGGGAACTGTAGGAGTTAGCACTGCTGGCACGAACCGCAGGATCTACCATCAGAGTGGACGTCTCGCTGGCATTCGTCACATTCACGAGCCGTGGACCTGAGGAGAACATGGAAAATATGAAAGGGAAATGTTGTCCATGGAACTAGTTACTTCTTCACCCACTCCTTCCTCATTTTTAAATAGAACTGACTTGATGTTTTACCATTTACTTCAGGTTCCCTTTTACTAGGAGTTCCCTCTTTTTAAAACTCTTGATGCAGCTTTCACATTTTGTTTTAGAAAAGATGGATCCCAAATGGAGAAGAAGAAAGTCTGACAAACCGCAGCTCCTGGCTTAGAGATGCCGACACAAATGGTTTCTGTATTTCTACTAGAGATCTTGTATCTGTACTTGAATCACAATGTCAGAGTAATATAATACTAAAGAATGGGCATCTATACTACAAATATAAAACATATTTAACATCTTGAGTGTCTGAAACCGCTGTGCAGAACCGTTTTACTTACAGTCAGTTCGACAGCAGCTCTTCAATCTTGTTTCACTTGTTTTGGAAATGCCTTCAAAATCACTAGTGGCCTAAATGTTGAAACTGACTCTTGCAGAATCAGTCTCTTCTACAGACAAAGACCATCACTCTTCCACATACCCGTGACTTTGGCCTTAAAGGGGCTGCCGGCGATGTGGTTAGGGCCCCCGTATTTGATGCTGACTAGGTAGTTTCCTGGGGCCATTGGGGTGTACTCCACTTTGAAGCCCTCTGGGCACTCCTGGCACTCCATCTTCACCTTTGAGGGCCCCTCAATGGTCACAGCCAGAGAACCAGGCCCTGCTTTGGTGGTGTTGATGATAAAATCTGCCTGGTTGCCTGCACAAAGGACACAAAGGTTCATAACATACTGTATGTGTGTCTAGAGCTGGGTCACGCACTTGAACATTTCTGAAATTTTCTCCATGAAAGGGGGTGTGACTTTGTCCACTTATAAGTAAGAGGTCCTGGAAGTGGATATATTTGCCAACAACATATTACATATTTTGACTTATAAAGAGGCACTGATGTTAAAAAGCATCTAGATTGTAGTTTATACCGCAGGAGTCTATTTTGGATTGTGGATGGCAAGACTGGCAACCAAGTATTCAATTTAGTATTAAATTACAGTATCTTCTACACACCGTTCCTCACTCTTAACTACTACAGCAGCCTGGACTAAAAAAGGCCATCATTTTCTCCCTAAAGTTAACTAATCAATGCAATTAAAGGTAAATAACTAAAGAAACAAACAGCACAGAATCAGAAAACATTAGACTGTAATTCTTCAAATGAATTTACACCTAATTTTAATTATATCAAAAAACAGTTAAGGAAGACATAAATGCTGTAGTCATCTGTCACACTCAGCCTTGTAAACGGGTAAAGCAAACAGCTCTATTATGGTACCAAAGATTGGTCAACAGATCACTGAGCAGAGTCTGACAATGCGTCCCAATAAGTGGCGACGAAACCTGCAGAAAGGCGATAAACCACCCATACAGCCCATAGAGCCCATACAGCCCATAGAGCCCATACAGCCCATAGAGCCCATCTTGCACAGCAGCAGACACTGACCTAATCAGCTCGGGCCAGCAGGAGGAAGGAAATACATTTCTACATTAACTCATCCCCGAGCAGCTTGATTTAGACCTCCTCTGTGTCATCCCAGTGTCTTTTTTATTTCCACCACTGTGCTTATCAATGTAACCATCGTTGGGCTTCACAAAGGGGGCTGCCATTCTCTCTTTCCGTGTTCAGCGGCACACACTGCTGCAGACTGACGCTCCCCACAGCAGGAGGCTTTCCCTTCACACTGCTTAATCAGGCCAGTTTCACAGACATACATTTGCCTTGGATGGGGTCCATGACTAACAGGTTAGGCAAACTAAAATCCTTCTGTTTAAATCATCTTGCTGAAACAATGTGCAGTGTTCAGATGCTCCACTCAGAGAGACTCAACCCGAAAATTCACATAAAACTCCGCCGTGCCTGTGTGGACAAGGAATAAATGGAATAACTGAATAAACACTTTTAAAACAACCATGCCTCTGCACATTTTAGTGATGAGGCATGAAATATGCTACAGAACCTATAAATGACTAGTGACTCATGTCCCCCATAAATTGCCGAAACAGCTTTGACTGTAGATGTGCTGTGGTATCTTCAGCATGATGTTAGAAGAAGAGCATTCAGGTTCTGTGAGCTGCACAGTGGGGCCTCCATGGATCAAATTTGTGTGTCCAACTGATCCCACAAATGCTGGATCTGTAGAGGGCAGGTGGTGTTGGGGTTTGGGACTGTTGGTGACGTTTCTCATTATGCTGCCGCTGCTATGAAGGGTTGCACTTGGTCTGCAACAAAGTTAAGGTATTGGGTCCATGCCAAAGTAAAATCCAAATGGAATTCCACCCACTCTCCTTCTTTCCATCCTGGTCTTGTCACTTCAAGGACATACTCACTAGGCCAGCAACATGATCATTTTCTAGCTCTGATGGACACATACATATTGTAGGCACTTTAAGTGGTGAACAGGGGTTAGCATGGGTAGTCTAATAAAAGAGAGTCCATCACCAAGCCTCGACCTCCTTGTTTTTCAGAGAACTCTTTATTGTCCCCTTAATGAAGGTAAGGAATCTCGGTCTCATGCTTCAGCTGACTCAGGACACAGTTGCGAAGTTAGTCTTCAATCTTCCTAAATTCTCAAACAGCAGGTGTTGATCTTAGTATAGTTTTACAGGTATGAAAAACAGACGTAGACTATTTAAGCACTGATGTACGTCACTCTGGATAAGAGCATCTGCTAAATGCCGTAAACATAATCTGACCTGTCTACAGCCTCAAACACCACAAACTGTGATGCAGAGTGTTTAGAGACCCTTTTATTAGAACCAGAAATGAACTCTTTCAGCAGTTTGTGCCAAAGCAGCTTTTCTGGGACTGGACCAGACAGACTCTCCTAGTGCACAAATAAATTGTGGGCCCACAAAGACCCATGTGCACTATTCACTACTCGTCATTCCTTGGGCCACTTTTGGTAGGTAGTAACCTCGGCACACTGAGAACACCTCACAAAGGAATCAGGTGAGCTGGCGCTTGTTTGCAGTGGAAATCTGCAGCCAAACTGATCAATCTTGACATCCCTATGTGTGGATCTCAGGTGGCCTCTCATGAAGCTGCTTCCTCAATGTTAGTTCTATTTTTGCATATCTCCTTGTGTGCTATTTCTCAATCTCAGTGTCTCAACTAATTCAGAAAATAGTAAGGACATGGAAACCCCTTTTTTTCAATGTCCAGTTATTAAAATGGTACTGTTACTTTGTATTTCGGCAGTCAACACATTCGACTTGACTGTATTGTATTGCTCTACCAGACAAAGTTACATGACATGCCTCATTCTTTCCACAAACTTTAGCGAGGAACACACTATTTAGTGGGCTTTGCAAACTTATTGACTTCGTTTCTTTGGGAGAAAATTGGAGTAAACTGGGCCAAAATGTAGACCACAGTTTACCCAAATACACTTCCATTATGTTAACAGCCTAAAACCCAGGACATATGTTTGACAATGTTTCCCTCCACTGTGTACAAAACTTGGTGCCATATTTTATTATACCATATCAAAACAAACTTCCTTGCGTACATCGCAAAGAAAAATTGTGTTAGATCAAGAAAAACCTTTTTGCTGCTGGAACCAAAAGTTATAGTTGGGTAAGAAAAGCTGGAACCACCTAAAGCACAAAAGGCCATACGGACTATGACAGGAATTGGTACGGGAATAAATTAGGGCACTGCAGTTGCCCTGTCCTAATTTGTTCATGAATATAAACCTTTATGTGTTACCTGTAGTTCCTCTCTCCAAACCAGGGCCATAAGCGGTGACAAGTCCAGCATCTCCACCCTGTCCTGGTTCTCCCACTCGCACCTGAAATGGACTGCCAGGGATGTGTGTGCCGTTGAACTTCACATCAATGGTGTGGATGCCGTTCTCTCGTGGGATAAAACGAATGGCGTACTTGTCTGGAGAACAATCCGTTAAACAGATGAGTCACAAAGCACAACATAAGAGAAGCTAATCAAATCAAAATGACATTAAAATACCATCTGCCAACATACAAAACAGTTTAACTGTTTCAAAGTTTAACAGTTTCGATACATGATCAGCAGCCTACTACTACAGTCTTTCTGCAAAAAACAGTAAACAGCAATAGTGCTGGTGACAATTCCACATTAACACAAGGCAAATAACTAAAATAAGTTTCAAAATGTATCAGTATAAAAGCTATGGTGAAATTGTTTCAATGCATAAAAGCCTTTTAAATATCATTCAAAAACCATGTGTGTGTAAACATGGGTATATATGTTCATATATATATATATATATGCACATGTATGCATACTGGTTATATGGGATTAAAAAACATTAAAATGAACTACAAGCTGTGTGATTAATTAACCAAAATCAAACACACATATTAGCTGTAAAAGTATAAAACATTTTAAATGAATGGCATTTTTTCTTTAGTCACTGTTCATGTGCGTTAATGGCCACCGCAATTAAAGACCTGCTACGCAGAGGAAAATAAATAAATAAATGCTTCTCGCGTGTTTCACTCATACAAAGCGCTAGGTGGATTAGTACGTCACCCACTAATATAAAAGTCCGGAGTGTCTGGTCTGGTACTGGGCTGTTCTGGTTTGGACTGTCAGGTGTCATTTTAGACCTGAGGTTCACTGATGATAAATTGCAGTGAACGATGCCCCTATCAACCGTTCCATCTGTCCTTTCTCCGTAAACTTTCCCTTCAATGTGAACAGGACCGGGCGGGTGCTCGAAGTCACGTGGTGCGATTAGCCTGCGTTAAGTTGTTTTCTTTACAAGTTCTTGTTTCTGTAATTAATTAATTGAAGTTAAAGTGTTAATTCGACACCCCTAATATGTATACACCTCCAGTCAAAAGTTTAGACAAAATGTGTTTGGGATCATCAGTTGTGTTAGTCGGGTTGGTGCACAGTTAATAAACTAATTGGTTCTAATCCACATTATGGCAAGAACCATTTAATTATTTAAAATAAAACAACACACACACACACACACACACACACACACACACACACAAACACACAAACACACAAACACACATGGATGAAATCCCTTGGACAGATTTCCATTGAACTATTTCCCCCAACACACAAATTCCCCAAATAAAACGGTCAAACAGCTGAAAACCGCTATTTACACTTTATCTTTCCAATTCACTCTCTTGGTAGCTGCAATGGGTTTTGAAGCCTCACCTTGTTCCAACTCGGTAACCACGCACTCTTCCAGAGCTCCAGAGGGGCTGTGCACTTTGGCATCAATGGTGCCCTGAGCACCATTCAGTCGCACAGCAAACGAAGCTGGCTGGTTCACCTTGAGGCCTGACTCCTGGAGTGGCAAACAGGGCACACTGTATCATAGCACCAATGCCCACTAGGGGCATTCTGGATCTTTCAGGTTTATTTATACATGTACTGTTCATACGTTATACTTTAAGTCTCACTATACTGAAGTTTTCGTAATGATTGAACACATATTTTCACAATCACTTATTGCATTATTATTTTTTGGTTTTTACCTTAACTCACAATGGACTAACTCAAGTAAAGAGAGAGGTCACCACATCATACAGGATGTTTCTAGGGAGGGCACATGGACTAATTGTACTACAGAAGGGAAACTGAAACCGGGGCAAAAATCAGGAAATGGGTTTCTACGGGTCTGGTGTCTCTCTCTCTGCTTTAGTCACCATTTCAGTGAGTTTGAGTTGTGTCCCTGTTAAAAGCCTTTAAATGAAACACAAGAGAAACACCAGAAGTTCCACACAAGTTGATTGATGTCCAGCAGCTACTCAAAGCAGGGTGCCTTCCTAACTAAACTCGCTTATAACACAAGTGAAAACACCTCAACCATCACGATGGCCGACGTTCCAAAACAGCTTCAAGCCAGTCTCTCCTTTTTCCAGACGTCTATGTGAATAAGTGCTCCGTGTGGAGTAGAATAACTCATATGGAGTAACTATCACTCAGCAGAGGCTGGACTTGGATGCAATCTGCCCTCTCAAGCACACAGTAATGGTTCATTAAGATTTAGGAAATGGGAAAGGGGGACATATTTAGCCCATTACACCATTCCGAGTCAAAAACTGCATAAATACAACCACCACACTAAATAGACCCGACTATATCAACTAACGGAACCAAATTAACTCAAGATGGACTGTGAGGCCCTGAGATAAAATCATTTTTAAAATGTACCACTCTGTTCTTTTTTTTGATGAATATAAATAGTTCAAATCCACTCTATATGCATATTACATTATGGATTCATATAATATCCACATTCTATCTTTCTATTGGTAGGTCAATACGCCCCTGAAAATGGAGTCACCCAACAATATTTAGAAATCCCTATTATCAGGATAATTTTTTGTATTTTGTTTACCTTTCCCTAGGGGTTGGAATATTAAAATAACAATAAAAACACGGCTGAAACAGATCAAGATCCCCTGAATCTAACGTGTACAGTTTAAAATCTTGACCATATCGGAGCCTTATTCTTTGATAGCTGCGGACATGCCCAGGTGTGGAGATGTTTCCTCATGTCTCACCTGAAGACTGGAAACAGTAAGGCGGCGTGCGTCGTCTGAGGGTGCAATCACAGGCACCAGGTAGGGGCTGTCTGGAATGTGCTCATCATTGAACTTCACAGACACCTCGTAGTCACCTGCAAACAGAGCAAAATCAGAAAAGTGTGCACGCTCACTTCTAGATCAGTTATAAAGAATGGTTTTCGAAAAATACCAGGTTCGTGAGCAACATAGGAAACACCGCAGGACCCATCCTTCCTGTCTTCAAAAGAGATCTCGGCCCGGCTGGGGCCCTCCACGGCGATGGACAGACCTCCGGCTCCTGCTTCACGTGTCCAAATGCTGAACTCAGCTGTGGTGCAAAGTGCAAAAGGTGCTATGAGAGTCATGTTGTGGATGTACCAGACCACTGGTAAAAAATTATCCTAGCCAACTTAAAGCACTTCTTCATGGATAAGTGCCAATATTCAGACTGTGATTTAATTATTGAGCTACTTCGGCCTCGTAACGCAAGTGGAATATTCAACACAAACATGTGTGGACCGATCAATTACAATTTGACTTTTCAAACAATTCTCACTGAAATAGTCAGCTGAAGTGTAATTATGTTGTGATTAAATAAGGACGAGGTGCTAATAATCCGGCTATTTCTGTACCTGGGACGCCCGTCTCCGCCCTCTCCAGTCCTGGGCCTCCTGCCCTCACTTTATGTGCTCCTCCTTCTCCCAGAGGCCCCACAGTGAACTGGAAGGGGCTTCCTGGCACATGCTGCTTACGGTACTTCACGTCGACCGTGTGCACGCCCATCTCATGAGGCACGAAGCGCACGCAGTAAGTGTGGTTGCCCACCTCAACGATCTCCGCTGGCTCTGTAGTTCCTGAAGGGCTGGTGACCTGAGCGGACATGTCGAGGACATCGATCTCTGGACAACAGAAACAGAGGGCAGGGAAGACAGACTGGTGATGAAAGGCTCATGCGCTGAGAGGAGGGTAGACAGAGAGAGCAGGCATAAGTAACTAGCTTTCTGAATGAAAAAATGGGGGACTGAGACAAATGTTTCCACTCATCTGCCAAGATGAGCCCTACAGCACACATTCAGGACAGTGTGTGGGTGTGTGAGCTGTCTGGGGACTCTCAGACGTGCTTATATCTTAAAGAACCAATCTGCAAGCGACATGCCAGAATATGAAGCCAATTTGTTGGAGACACATGTACACGCTTATTCTGTTACTTTACTTTGCTGTAATATATTAATAAATATGCCTTTATAGATTTCAGAAACAAACAGAACAAATTAAAAACATAAACCGAGCCGTAGATTGTGACTAAAAATGGCTGCAAAACCTGACAGTTATCACAACAACTATTTGGAGACTCTTGGATCTGAAAAGTTAATGAAACCTGGAGGTAAATAGTGTAAGAAAAACGACAATTAGAAACAACTACGAATAAGAAAAAGACAATGAAATTGAGGTGTTTGATGAGGAATTCCAACTGAAATCAGATGCTAGTGTTCATCAGTAGGTCAACTATAATGTTTTGTGAGTGTTCTGTGACCTGATCCACTGTTCTAAACCGGTTTTATTTCAGAGTTTATTTCTGGAGTGACGGCACACAGAGAAAACCCCACCAGAGAGAGAGTTCTTCTGTTTAATTATTGTTTAATGTGCTGAATATTGTTAACATTGATACACTGAGTAAAAAGTGAGGACGTTATCATTTTTCTTTTAGATGCTGCTGCGAAGCTGCTGACAGACACTGCTGAGAAAACACAAACTAAATTCTCCGTCTCACAGGAGCTGCAGCAGCAGAGAACGTGAGAGCTGTGATGTGAAAGACATGTTTAGAACTTGCCTGTTAAACTCACACTTGGTGTGAAGCGACCTTTGGCCGTGTCGTCCCTCTCTGACGTAAATGGAAACGGCCCCAGATGTGCACAGTAAGTATTTACATTACAGCTATGGTATTAAATAATGGAAAGTAAATCCATCCAAAATCCAATATTAAATAACGTCTTGATGTTCCCCAAATAACTCTTAAAATAACCTCTACTGTCTGCTTTTAGTATTTCTATCTACACTGTTTGACATAGTAAAACATCAGCAATTATCATGATGACATTGATCCCAAACCTGAAAAGTAGTGTGAAATTAGAATAAACCTTTATTTAGAATAAGTCCAATGAACGCTTCATGTTTCAACATCACATTAAAAGCTTACTGTTACTCCATATCAAAGTTAGGATGGGAAATAAATGCTATAAAGCATACATTTTGGTTATGTAAGATGTGATGCAAGATTTGCATTTTTACTTCAATTTTAAAATCAAATGTCATTGCTTTTTCTGTGATCTTGTCCGGGTTTAACATAAAGTAACAGCATGACGATGACTGGCATGCAAACACATCCTGCAGTGCCGGAGGTAGCTGGCTGGGTAGTGTTGCTGAAATTTTGTATTCAAATCTTTATGTAATTTTTCACTTGCCTTAGTATTCTGATATTTTGTAGCTTTACATCTAAATGGGCACTAAAAGCAGAGCTGCATTAATTAAAGTTAATTAGCTGTTGACATTATGCAAAAGAGTCAATTCTTTAAGAGTTTGCGTCAGTGTCTCCTCAGGCTTTTTTGGTTTAATGCACCATAGGAAGACACTGATGCACAGGTTCGATTTTGAAAGAAGATGCCTGAAGTGTATTTCTGGTTTGATTGGTCAATTAGATGGATAATCATAGATGTGTCAATCGCAGACATCATTGACACTTGCAACCCTAATTAGGAGGATACACCATCCACACACTTCTCATTACGTGCACAACAACACACATGCAGCAAACAAAAGCAAGCGTTTTCTGCCAACCTCGTCGTCCACATGCCCAGCGCTTAAAACGCACCCTCCTGCCCAGAGGGCCTTGCCAGGGCCGGGCCAATCCTCACTACTCCCACAGTGAAGCGTCTGAACCTCAGGGGCCGCGGGGCGCCTGAGGCCGCCCGGGTCTTTCTCCTGAGCCACAGAGAGCAGTGAGAGCGGTAAACTCTCTGAGAGATGAGCTCCCCAGCCAGAATCAGGAGGAACCAGGTCACTGAAGGAAGAAACGAGCAGAGGAAGAGCAAGAGAACAGGACAGAAGCAGTGAGGAAAGATAAAGGATTGTACAAAGCAGGGGAAACAATTTGGTGGAAAAACAGTTCAAGTAGAAGGAAGAAAAGTAGGAAAGGCAACTTGGAAAACAGAGAGCTCCGATCCCAACGCACTACTAAATATACGCATCTGTTGAGGTCTGGAAAGGGTTTAACTAAAGTCCTACTAGAACAATTCAGCCCAAGGTTACACTCACCTCTTTTACCAGCTTATTTGGTTTTATAATTCTGCTACATTAGTGTAGAACTGCAGAAACTACGCCCTAATCACTTCTATTAAACAATCCAATCACATACACCCTCACGAAAAGCTGGATGTGGCCTGACCAGCTTGAGAGAATTTCTAGAGATGTATTATACAAATATGATTTGGGCCATGACAGCTGAGTTCTCAAGAAACAACATTTGGACACCAAACATGTCTTCATCAAGACCAAACATGTCTTCATCTGACTACATCAAAAATGTTATTTTTGTCAAACGTCCATTAAGCCATGTCGGATATTAATCTGTACAATAAAAATCCCAGGAATATCCTTCGGAATTGTTAGAAGATGACATTGTTGGTTCCTGTTATCCAACATCCCAATTATGGCACTGAACTACCATTCAAAATAATTACTTACTGAATTACAACTTGTTGTTTATTTCTATGTATTCTTATGTTATAGGCAATATTAATTGGCAAGATTAACGACTTCAAAAATCCATTTGCTCCAAGTCTTTTGCCCAGTAGTGTAGAAACTACAGCCATCTACATCTGAAGTAGATCTAAAGTAGATTAGCTGCATTCATTCAGTTGACCACATCAACCAGACGTCAGGTCCTTAGTCAGTGCAGCTAAGCAGACAGATTAGATTGTTTGGGTTATAGTTTCTAGAGTGTTACCCATCTGCTAGCTTCAGAGTGCAACCGTGGGTAAGAGAGGCCTGACCCTCACCCAGCCAGAACATGAGCTCAGACAGCAGGGAGCAAAACCCTGTGTGGCCTCTGCTCTATTACAGCGCTCATTACTCACAGCGAGCCCTCCATTAGATTACAACTCCTCACATATGGCTTTAGTCAGTGGGATTCAGATTCTGAACCTAACGACCCAACAAAGGGAGAAAATGGTTATGAACTATGTAAGATCAACTTGAACCAGAACATATGTAGAGTACATCCACAGAACTCCATCAACACACCCCGGCCTCTGACACGACTTCTCCGCAACAGATGCTCCGGTATCCAGAGTTCCGCACTGAAATCGCAGCACAGATCTAACTTTATCAGCTGTGGTGTTCTCATTCTTTATGATCTGACACCCCCTCTACATGATCTGCTGCATATGGCTTTACTTAAACTATATGAAAGATTAAAAAAACCCACCTTGGCACGATATAAGTGCGCAAATAAAATGCCTTTGGCTATAAATCTTTACAGCTGGCCTTGTCGTAGCCGATGCTGCACAAAACAGTTTTAACACCTGTAACGCTATTCTATAATGCAAAAACTAGCCTTGGCCGCTGCACCACTACAGAGTTGAAAAAGGGTTTTACATTCCACGTCAAATCAAAAGCTCCAGGCCTGGGATCTATGCGGAACACGTTTCCGTTTTTGGGGGAAAGCTATTTACAATAAAAACCCCTCACAAGACAACAGGCACTTTTTCAGTCTTTCAGTCTTTTGGAGAAAACACTCCAGATGCCAAGGCTGACACTAAATGAAAGGATTGGCACAACACCAGGAGGAAATGAGAAAGACAGAGAGACATCCATCCTGGATCTTTTTATTCAGGTATGCATCGTGGGGTGGGGTGAATCCAAACAAGACACATCTCACCTTGGCACACAATAATGTTTACTCAGGAATTTCACCTGTCTGTTTTAAGAAATGTTCTCCAGAAAACTAAGGAGTCAGAATGTGACCATTAATATTTGGGTAATTTTATCCAACACATGCACTTAAGAGAGAAATATTTACTTAAAAGTTCACGCAACATAAAAGCCTAAATCACTCCTGACACTGGTAAAAACAGATTTAGCCCCCCCCCCCCCCTCATCATCCATCTCGCTGTCAGAAGCCCTCCTCACCAAATTCCTCTCACATACAATCTCAAACTCCACTTTTTCGTCAATATCACTTCATCTCGACAATATCATCAATATCATTTCTTTCTAACTGTGATCCATGGCTAGAGAAGGAATACGGGAATGCAAGTAACACAAATAAATAATTAAAAAAGCATTAATTATATATGAGACAGTGGAGGTCTAAGCGGACGAGTTCATTCTCAGGTTACATGTTCTCATGTCATGAAGAGAATATCTTTCATTTGATATTTGCATGAAATTAATACACAGGAAAGCACAAACAAGTTGAGGAAAGGTTTGGCAGGTACACCTTTATGTGAAGACACTTACGTTTGAATCAGAAATAAAACAACAAGGTAATAAAGCAAACACGTACTGACCTTCTGCATTTAATAAAAAAAACTACGTTGACAAATACTAAACACTCCATAAAATAAACATACTTAAACTATTACTAAATTTAAGATACATTAAATGGCCTTGTAATTCAACAGAGTCATCTAACGGCAATGAATTTCAATATTCTGAAACATTTAGTGGCCAGATTGGATTGTATCACTAATATTGGGGAGTAAGAGGAGACATCGGATCCCTCTACCCCCAATTTTCATGGTTCCATTACATATTCATAAGTCCTGAAGGTCTTAACTCCACACCTAGAATGTCATGTACAGGGGTAAAGACAACATTTGACTTCCAAACAATCTTTTCTTACCTGGAATCTTCAGGTTGAGGTCACAAACACTTCCAACAGAGGCAACAGATGCTGCTTTCTGCCGCCGGGTGATGCTCTCACGGATGCGTCCCTCCCCTGTTACTTTCACACTGAATGGACTCCCTACAAACAATGGAAAACATTCAGCAGAACATTTACAAACAACTTCACATAATTACAGTAATGAAATCATTACCAGTCGTTTGATGTTGGTTTATAGATTCACAGTGACAACATTTTCATCGTGATTCTGTGTTTGGTCCACATTGACATTAAATCTACATCAGTTGTTTTTGGGTTGGGAAGGCATGTATGGTGGAAATAAACCAATCGGCCTTATTATTAAACTGTGTAGGCCCCTCCTGCCAAAACAGATCAATCAAGGGAGGACCTCTGGAGGCTTGCTGTGGTAACTGGCAGATACAGAAAATGAAGAAAATTAAACCCTCTAAACTGAGAACCGTAGTTCATGGACTGGACTTGTTTGTCCAGCACATCCCATACATGATCAATCGGAGTGATATTTGGGGAAAGCCTTGGGGAGAACACAGATCATAAGCCCTCTGACCCGGTCTGCAGCCACACAGCAACATACAAAGCACTGTGCGTCGTTTTTTCCCCCACCCATCATTGCCTGCACTTGTCTAAGCATGTCTAATATATCTCACCCTTTTGACAGGTGCCATTAAAACAAGACAACTGATATCATAGTGTAGTCTAGTAATGACTTGACTTACCAGGAACCTGTTCTTCAGCAAACCTGATGGATACTAAGTAGGTACCAGGCTCAGTGGGACAATAGGAGACACCACAGGTTCCATCATCCATGTCTTCTGTCTGAATGTCCACTTTACTGGGCCCTTCGATGGACAGAGCCAATCCTCCATAACCTTGGTGTACAAGCAACAATGACTTGGCATTGGTGGATGAAACGAGTACCACAAACTAACTAAAAAATATTATTTTTATAATTATACTCAATTTTATTTCTAAAGAATTAATGAAACAATTTAGAGAGGGTTGTGTTTCTTGAGCTTAAGACATATGACAGTAAAACCATCAGACCCAGTCAGTCAGGTCAATTATATGACTAATTGCACATTTAAGGCTCCTCTTGAAATTGTGGAATAATACGCTTTTTTATTTTTAGAGAGAGCGCAGTGGTACCCCAAAACTATTTTCCTAATCCACCAGAGAGTCACTTTTCACGACTTACCTGGATCCTGTCCTAGCCAATTAAGTTCATTTGGGAGCATAAAAATAACGTCAAATTAACCATGGAAGAGTCAGACGTTTTGGCAGGAATTGGTCATTTAGCACTTACGCATTTCAAAATGCCGGAAGCGGGCAGCCCAGAGATGGTGTGAGGGACTAAAATGGGACATAATTACATGGCACCATCCCAAGAAAGCGGGGAAACCAAAAAAAAAAAAAAAAGCTGTAGTGTTCCCGTCAGTATTACTCAATTAACTTCTACATCTTGCATACTCTTCTGTTCTAAAGGATGGGAGTCAGACAGGTCAGCCCCTTCCTTTAAAATGCAACATACCCAAGTGTTTCTGTAACACAAACCTTTATAAAACAAAGGTAAAGCCCAAAAACACTAAAATATAGAGACAGGGCTCATTATCTTTATCATTATTAGGAATAGGATTGCTTGGTTATCCGTAAATTTTAGTTCTGCACAAGGACATTTGTTTCACATTATAAAATAATTTTTAAAAAAAGTCAGAAATTGAACTTGTTTCTCACCAGCATCTCTTGTATCCACTACAAAGTCAGCCATCTCAAACGTGCGTCCCTCTATCAGCCCCTGTCCGTACACTCTCACCCTGCTGGCGTCTCCGATCTCCGACTTCACCACCATAATGGCGATTGGGCTGTTAGGAACATGGCGTCCGTTCTTCTTAATGCTGACCAAATGCTCTCCAACCTCTCGAGGGATGAAAGAAATACCTGTGAAAGTGAAGAGTGTGGATAATCATAAGCTGTAGCAGCTTAAACAAGAAACATTCAGAGGATTAGGACCACACCTAGACAGTTCTCTGACTGGTTTCAAATGTTAATTTTATTTAAGCCACATTTTATTACATTTCCTTCATGTTTCTTGCGATCAAACTTTGCTGGATATTTAAAACAACACCCAGGTTTCTGGGACTACAAAATAATATCAATTACCTTTTTTCATGTAAGTTACACAATTAATGAACTACATCATATGTCATATATTCACTAATACACTTGGACAGCATTTTTACAAGACCGTCTTACCAATGCGATTGTTGGGCTGTCTCTTGAGCAGACAGGGCTCGTCGCGGCCCGAAGGGGCTTTAATGCTGGCTGTGAGCAAACTGAGGTCCGTTTCAGTGATGTCCAAAGCGAAGTCAGCCGCAGAGCCTAGTTTCACATGAGACCTCCGCTTGTTGTCCTCTGCAAGCAAATGCAAATCAACAATAAGTGGAATGTTCTTGCTCTAATACTTTCACTGGCTGTTATGCAGAATGGTTGAGTAAATTATAGATAACTACATTTCCAGCTCAAGTCCTCACCTGTGATCCGAGCAGTGAAAGGGCTGCCAGCGATGTGTTTGTCATTGTAACGCACCAAGATGTTGTAATCTCCTGCCAGTGTAGGCAGGTACGTGACCGTGCAGGTGCCATCTTTATTGTCAACACAATTGATTTCTGCCTTCGACTGGCCTTCAATGGCCAATTCAAGACCACCTGTTACAGAATTAAATAGAATTACTTCAATGATCACACACACACACACACACACACACACAC
>JBBMFX010000128.1:6210363-6229395 GCA_037832545.1 Rhabdalestes septentrionalis
ACACACACACACACACACACACACACACACACACACACACACACACACACACACACACACACACACACACATATATAAATTGCAGTATTTCACTACCTGCAAAAATATAAATCAACAGTAACTGCCTTAATCTTAATATTTCTACCTTCTGCTGCATCTTCAGTGAAGATGGTGAACATCGCTGGTTTGTTAGCAACCCCGTACACAAGGCCTGGGCCATAGGCTGTCACATTGGGGCTATTAGCGTTGTTGACATAGAACTGCAGAGGACTCTCTGTGAAGCAAACAATGAACACATTGAGGTGCTGATCTGTGAACATCTAGGGGGAGAAAAAACCTTCAGTTGATTGCACAGGTGTTTCATGCGACTGTAAAAATGATAAATCACTTTGAGACAGGCTTTATCCCGAGGTGAACTTACACGCACACGCGGCGCTCCAAACAGCAAGCTATTTCTGAAGAGCTGAGGCAATGAAGTTCTGACTAATGCTGATTCTAATAACCTTTTCTCGCAAGAGTGCATTGCGGTCACCCTAAAGACGTGCCTGAAGCAAACGCTTACTTCTGCACAAACACTTTCTGAAAGATATTCAAAGAGGTGTAGCGTATCCACTTGGGAGTGTATGAACGGAGTGATGTCAGACAATAGACAATGGGCATTTTATCTAGCTCTATTGTTAATACCTAACAGGATATCCACATGTGCAGTAAAGCCTTGAGTCACTGTTTACCCTGGGCAAATTACAACCCGTACAACGGAAGAGGCTTCCAATGGAAATACTGAATCAAAGACCATGTCATGCTATTACTGCTTTATATGGTAAAATAACTGCTTTGGGTAGGGCTCGCCTTGTTGTCTTTTGGAGGGACAGCATTGGTGGACTACACAGGCATTGCGCTTTATACTTAATCCTCGCTGTGGCTGCAGACAATGAAGGATCGGTGACGGGGATAATGTTAAAGCATAGCTTTCATGCAAGCCTTAACATGAGGAGCCTTGCCTGACTCCACAGTCACTGTTCTTCACTGGTGCGGTACAAATTCCCCAAATCTGATGTCATGCGCAAGATCTCTTTCATCATGTCAAAATAAATCACTGTCCAAATGATTATGTCCCCCATCCTTCGGCTTAACGTCTCTTAAGAGGTGAATCTGTTCAACTCTCAACCCTGCTGTGTATGTCCTCTCTGGGACAATGGAGGGAAGACGTTGGATGGAAATTCATTCGAGAGGAGGACATTCACTCTTGGCAGTGGAGAACTTTGTACCTGACTGGAATTCTAGAGTCTTAATCAAACAAAAAGTAGAGTATGATTGGCTCTCCATATACAAAGATAGCACATCATAAGAAGAGTCTCTTAATTGGATATTTGCACCAGAAATATTTCTGAATAATAAAATATGAATCAATATAGTAATATTTCTGACTCAGAATAGTCGAGAATGTGTTGACAAGCAACATAAAAGCAGAATTAGTGAAGGGAATGATTTCAAACTAGGCCTGTCACGATAAACAATAAATCAATTAATTGCACGATAATTAAAATGAGGTCGATTATTTTCCGGCCGCGATAATTTTCATTTGTGTGCTTTCCAACGGACTGCACTAGAATGTTTAGCACAGCTGGACATATTGCTACAACTGAGAGATCCTGCCTTAAGCCACACAAAGTCAAGGTATGTTGAGTGTTTTACAATGTCTTCCACTCCCAGGGTCATGTGATCTTTTAAAGTCAAGGTT
This sequence comes from Rhabdalestes septentrionalis, assembly GCA_037832545.1. Classification (NCBI taxonomy): domain Eukaryota; kingdom Metazoa; phylum Chordata; class Actinopteri; order Characiformes; family Alestidae; genus Rhabdalestes; species Rhabdalestes septentrionalis. The sequence continues at coordinate 6,212,105 of JBBMFX010000128.1, forward strand.
TATGGATCTTTGAAAGGGTGCATTTGCATTATTATGCCATTATCTTTACATCGGTAGAAATGGACACAATGACAATATTATCGTTTATCGCAATAATGTCTCGTCCAGCAAAATTTGTTATCGTTACAGGTTTATTTCAAACAAAACTCAAAAATCTGAATTACCATTCTAAAAACCAAATGGAAGTGTTTTTGCTCAAATACAAAATAAAAATTACCCAATGTAACGTATGAATTATACCAATAATATTTGATAAATGTTACATTTTTCATATTTTTTAACAATTGGCCAAGATTTTGTTTGGACAGTGAAAATTCTTTAAAAATTTGCATATTCGTAAAGTAACAATTGTATTCTTCTGAGAGCCTCTTACCTGGTATGTGGCTGCCGTTGTATTTGATGTGCATCTCGTGAAGGCCTGCTTCTGTAGGGGCGTATTTCACAGTGACTGTCCCATCTTTGTTGTCGATGATCTCAGGTTGGGCTGTTTTTCCTGATGGCATGTGAACTTCTCCTAGAAAGGAAAGTTATTTTGACTAGTGACAGACCCCGCTTACCACTTTCATCAGACCAAACACTGAAGACCTTGAGCTGGATTCACCAAGTGTCTTGCAAATAATAAATGATCTCATTCAAATTTAACACAAGGAGAGAAACACCAATTTAAAAAACATTTCTTCTTTCTTATTTGTTATAAAGACAACTTTATTACACCGCCCTGTATTTTCCCTTACTCTTACATGAGTCTTGAAAAGCTGACGGGATATGACTTTTCTAAACCTTTGGTTCTTTTATTTTTTGGTTCATTTCGAGATTATATTCAGATGCTGACTAAATTAAACTGAAATAGCTTAGCTGAGAGTTTCCCAATTCACTTTTAGGGTTTTACCTTTTCCTAGCAATGATCCAACTAATCAGTTTACAAAGCTAAAGTGAAAAAAGCCCATTAATGTGTAGGAAAACAGTGGCCAAAATTAAATGTGTCTTTAAAATGCATCTGGCACTTTCTATGACGTGCAGTATTACAGTTTAACAAATAATGAATAATATGAATAATGAATATCCTAAAAATTAAGACGTCAATAAATTTTTTTGAGAATGTTTGTATTTTTTTTAAACGTTTATGTCCCAGGTCTGAGACAGAATGCATGTTTCGATGTGCAAAATCAAATGCTGAAGGACTAAACAGTTTTTGCCCCGGTTGGGACCATTTCTGACCTGTGATTTCCCCCTTCCTGAAGGCAAACGGAATCACCATGTCAAAGGGCCGGAAGCCAGCGCCATTCATGCTGTTAACTGGAATGTACGTTCCATCTGTGACCTGTGTGCAAGAGGAGATTTGACATTAAAAAGACGTCAACAGTGCACAGTTAGGGTCCAGTTCAGTTCAGTGCCAGCCTTTCAAAATGTTTCCATTCCCAGAAAGCAGCCCAAATGACTGTGAACGTGGCAGAACTGCGGGGGATGAGACAGAAAGGATGAGACAGCAGACGCCTCGTGATTCAGCTGCAGCAGAGACGTGCATAGGATGGACAAGTGGAGTGGAGTGACCAAGGAGAGAGAAAACAGAATATTATGACTCAAACCCCCAGCACACCTGGAACTGTCTGGAAGAGAGAAGAAATGATGCAGAAAATAAAACACCCACAACCATTAGAACTGAGCTGGAAAAAGACATGGTGTTGGCACATGCTAGCCTTCTTTATACACTCATAAGTTAAATTCAGGATTTTCTCCCCCTCTTTCATTTAAGCAGGTGCCCCCCAATTTCCATGTATTGCGGAAACATGGCGTGACTGGGGTGGTATAAGTTCAGTAGGGACACAAGGGACATGAGCATGGTGTCACAACCCCTGGTTCAATTGAGGTTCACAATATTAATACGACCACTTCATGGTATAATGGAAAACTGAATGTCTGGAGATTTGTTTATGAGTAAAACATGGCAATGATTACATTCTCTCAGTTTTGGAACAAGCCGACACTGTATTGGTACTGGATGCCATGAAGGACACTTTAGTTTATTTGACACTAGCTTTGCCTCCAAGTAAAACTAAAGAGCTCAAAACGTTTCAGAAGGAGTTTCCCCAGCCTCAGCCATGAATTTTTTATTTTTTTTTAAGTCTGGTTCCAGGGCGAATCGGGCACAGAAGTGAACAGAGTGCCGATTCAGAGAGGAAGACAGAGGACATGAGCCATGAACAGACAGCCATTTCCTGAAAAGAATGATGCTTGATTGGTCAGAATGGGGCAGAACTGGTAGAAACCAATTCCATCACGACATGGAGAAAAGGACAAGGGTCAGAGAGAGAGAGACCAAGATAAACACGCAGACAAATGACCAGGCAGATGAAGTGTGTGTGCATTGAGGCAGCCCGGGGGTCAGCGCAGAGACTGAAAAAGAAGGAGTGGTGACGGCAGCCATGTGTTCAAGTTCCCCTAGGAGGCGCAAACTGTGTAAAAGCGGCAGGTGAGAGATGGATGAGGGAGGGAGATGACAGAGAGATGAAGCGGTGTGGAGGGATGTGTGTACCCAGGGCTGGAAACCGGCACCAGGAGCCATTTGCTGCTGCTGCTGCTGCTGGACGGCCTGCTGCTGCAACAGAGGTGCCTCATCAGTAGCCTGGGAAATGAGAGCAGGTTACACACAAATAGACACACGCTCACTCACACAGACACACACAGGACAGGCATGGAGTGGCATGCCATACTGGCTGAAACCAGGAGTGGCACCAGTGTTTCAGAAGAGAGTGAGGCTAAATATTCTCCCATATTCAGCTAATATTATATTATGGTTGATAAACAATTAATTGATTATGTTTCACAGCGATCACAGCTAGTGGTAGGGTGTCTGTATGTTGAGAACAGACTCCACAAATATTATAGTTGTTTGTATACTTCACGTGCATCAGCAAAAGGACCCGTTTTGTTTTTTCATTTGCCAACATAAATACATTTGATGAGAGTTCCAGCTGAATCTCACCATGACTTTGAAGGGGCTCCGGGGGATGTTCTCTCCACCAAAGCGAACGTAGATAACGTAAGTGCCTGGCTTGGGTGCAGTGTAGAAGATGTCGAAGGTCCCGTTCTCATTCTTAATGACATCGGCCTCCACCTCGGTCCCGTCGGGGGTGACAACAGTGCAGGAGACGTTCCCTTTCCCAGCACCTTTAGTGTTCACCACAAAGCCCACCTCCTCCCCGATGCTGATGGTAGGCCCAATGCCAGGTCCTGCACAATAAGAATCATATGTGCTCTCAAAGCCAAGGCTGTGTTGTGAAGACTTTAAAAGCTATATTGTGTCTCTGAAATTTGCCCTGGACAAGAGTTTAATCTGGGCTTTGGCACTCACAGGGCGACAGCTGGACACATACAACTGAAGTACATAAAAAACGGATTAAATTTGATTTTTCAATGTTTTCAACACTTAAAAAAAAAAACACCTATACTCTTTACTGCAAACTACGTTCACTCACCAGTGACTGTGCACTTGCTAGCATCTCCTGAGCTGGTTGCTCGCACTCTGTATGGCGAGGTTGGGATCTCATCGCCTCCGTATTTGATCACAATCGTATAGCGGCCCACCTTGTCTGGAACGTAGGAAACCTTGTATGTGCCGTCCTGGTTGTCCTGAACGTTGGCTTTCTTCGTTTTCCCATCTTGGTCCTGGACAAAATTTAAAATCCTTATATAACCCCACAAATTTGGTCTGGAGTCGGTCCTAACACTGCCAAAAGCAGCTTGGTGACAGGATGACTAAGAGAGCAGGAGAGAATTCAGCTATACGCTTCCTCCAGCCAAAAAGGAGAAGAGGTTTGAAGATGAACTGAGCTGAGCGCGTAGCACAAACTCAAAGAAACATAAGTGGGGGACAAAAGTAGCTTTGACTAGTTAATATATCCTCTAGAATCACACAGCTAAGCTTCATCAGTTACTAGACAATGAAAAAGGAGGAGCAAGAGGGTCATTTTTTTTCCGCGGGAGATTACTGAGACGCAGACTCTTGCTTAAGGGACTGCTCTTGGCTTCAGAAAAGCATCCATTCATCTCATTACCAGTCACTCACACTGATCCAGAGACAGGCTTTTGGCTGGAGAGAGAGAGAGAGACATGGAGCTGAAGGGAGAAATGCTGTATGACCTATGTAATGTTAAAGCCAGGTGACCAATGTGGCCATTTCTCAACCACCACAAGAGGAGATTAAATTACAGACCGTTTCCAAATAAGGGGATGAACGCAGAGCTCCCGGAGTCTATGATAACAGAAGGTAATAATGGACACAGTGGCAAGCATTCGTTGAAACTCATGAGTTATTATGAACCAAATCAGGAGTAAATTACTTTAATGCAGGGGTGCTCAACTCCTAGAGGACCAGTGTCTAAACACACACACACAATACCTGTCAGTCAGAGGACGACCTGTGTTTAGGAACCAACCCTCTAGGACCATGGTCGTGCACCCCTGTTCAATTTATCTGTAGTTTAGACCATCAGAGTGTTCATATTTGAATTGAAATTAGTGCTAAAGTAAATTGGTACACAGTATTTTTTCTATCTTCTGTCCAGTTCTACTTGTCACTATCCTTGGTGGTCTTTGCTCTGAACAGGACAGTTTTGATTTATTAAAATTATGAAGGACTAACAAATCAAAACTACCAAAATAGTCCAAAAATGGCTGCCTTAAAATATAAGGCTTACAGAGCTGTTCCTGACTGAAACCCAAGACTTTACCCTTGTACGAGAACAGGCGGTGGTAAGACACACTGCTGCTGAGAGAACAAAACCTTGTTTCTATGTTTTTCTCTTCTTCTATTTATCAGTCATAACATTCATTTTAACCTCACACATCATGCAGAATACTAATATGAAGAGAAAGTCAGTGGATTTGTTCAGCTGCAAGGAGACAGTAGGGTTCCATGCTGGAGCTCGCTCACCGTAATCTGGACTGACAGTTGGCCCTCTCCTGCATCCTTGGCATCGATGGTGAACTCCACAGGCAGGCTGGCGGGCAGGCCTGTGGTCAGACCCGGACCGCTAGCACGGACCTTACTGGCATCGTGAGTGGGCAATACCCGCAGCTTAAAGGGGCTGGAAAAAGGACGGCGGTCAACCACAATTACAGTCTTAGACGTTATTAACCAATTCCCTGAATCCTAGTGCAAACATCGGTGATGGAACCGGACTACCTGCGTGGAATCTCTTCATCAGCATATTTCACTGCCACAGAGTACGGGCCTTCCACCGAGGGAGTGTACGCGACGCTGTGTGTTCCGTCTCCATTGTCCGTTACGTCAACTGGCTCTGCCACACCTGAACAAAAACAATCATTCCCATTAAATACAATTACACCAATTTAGTTTCAGCTCTTAGCTCAGTACAGTCATAAACACAAATCCTCTAAATAGTCTGAGGCACAATCAACACTACAGACTAAACCCTAGAGAGACCAATACCATTTTTCCAGTCGTAATATAAAGTGCAACGTGGTCATTTCAGTCACACATGAACACACAGTGTGAAATTCTCTCTCTGTATTTAACCCATTCACCAAGTGAAGCAGCAGGCAGCCAGGAGCACAGCAGGGTGTGGCACCTCAGTGGTTCCACTAACACTCTCGGGTTTTAAACAAATTCAAACATCAAGCCACCAGTTAAATCTGTTTATTAACATAGAACAAACGCGTTTGATCATATGCTGGCTGCAAAGGTGTTCAACTAAAGGACTACTAACAGTAGATCTACTCAGGACCACCAGATTGTCCCCTTTAGATGAATCAAAAGAATCAATGGCCCAAATGCGCTGACTAATAAGCTGTTTTCTAAAAAGGCTTTTCATGAAAGCATCTCACCTTTAGGTCCAGTCACAGCCACAGAGAGTGGGGCGATCCCAGCCTTGCTGCAGTCCACAGTAAAAGACTGAGGGATTTTGGCGCGCACCCCTGAACCCACTCCAATCCCGGAGAGCTTCACCCTGCTAGAGTCTATCACGTCCTTCACTGGCACTTTAAAAGGACTTCCTGAAAAGAGAGTAAAGAAAAACAGTTCCTCAAACAGCTTCCATAAATAATGCTTAATAGACACACTTAATTATTTTCATACAAAAACCTGACACAGTTCACACTGAGAGCTGTGTTGTGTTCACATATGACAGATTGGTTTCTTTCACTTTTCACAAAAATACTACGTGCTGTGAATTGTACAAACTGACTAGAACATCAAAGCTACACAAGTCATGTGAATTACTAATAAATACAACAATACCATGCAACATCTCAGACACCCAAGATATATACTGGGATCCATACAAATAAGATTAATACAGTAAATAGAGATTTTATGAATGACAGTGTCTAATATTACATTGTAGTTCTCATCAAATTCCTCAAATACCTGGTTCAGCTCAATCAATACTTCATTAAATTAAATCAGGAGCTGTTGATGGATTTCCACAAACTAACGCAAAGGCTGTAAGCATCGAAGAGAAATTTGGAACCGAATCTGTATTCTTCTAACCAGCTCACAATACAGTACTTATTATTGAAGGAGTCTGATATTATTATGTAATGCTTTCTTATGTGTTACAATTTATTTAGAGGGTTTTTGGACAGGAGCCTCAGACTTTTGTACAGTACTGTAAGTACTACGCTATAGTAGCTGCAGCACAGTGGGGCTTTCCTTCAGTTTGCAGCTCCCAGGAAAGCAAATGCAGATTGATGATCATGTTCTAGAGTTTACAGTCTAAATATTCAGACCCAGCTGTCAGGCCTGGCCTGGCTGGAATGTTATATACTCTCAAACACAAGCCCATCAATTCTGACGGAAGTGTTTTGAACAAGCACATAACACAATCTGAAGGATGTGGGGAGTGGACGTGGGAGTTAAAACTATGTGATCCAGGCATGTGTTAAATGAGATACGAAAACATTTTCTACTATGAAGAATGAATTAGTTATAATGCATTCCTTAGGGTCAGTATGTCTTCCTACACTGTTTAGGGCATCACGAAGGAAAACATTTGTGTAATAGCTGCCTGGGTTTGGTAAAGTTAATCATTTCACATTTGACACACAGACACTCAAATTAAAAACAATATGAAAAAAAAAAAAAAAGAATTTATCAGACACTTTTATCCAAATTCACTTCCATTCCCTAACCGCAGAGGACAGTCTCCCTGGAGCAAGGTAGGACATACTAAAGGTGGGATTCGAACCCATGACCTTTTGGTCCAGAGGCAAGCGTCCTACCCACAATATTTTAACATGAGCTTTAATTATGTTCAGTATTTCTCAGGAATACTACAAATAGGACCCCAGAACTATGTTATGTACCTGGAATGTGCTGTCCTCCATAAGTAATATTGACATCATATAGTCCAGGCACATAAGGAGTGTAATCCACACTGCAACTGCCGTCCTTGTTGTCTTTGCAGGACATTTTCGACTCTGACGGACCCTCAACGGTTATTCCCAGGCCACCAATACCAGCGCCTCTGCATAAACAGGACACAATTAGTCATTTTCTCCAGACAGCTAAATAAACAGTATGCTGCACAATCATTCAATGAATCCACAGAAATCTAATGATATATATTCTCTGTTTAAATCTGCATATCTTCTGTTTATAGGCAAACAAAAAAAAGTCTGCTTTCTTCTAGGGTTGAAAAATTAATTGGGTTTAATACCAAAATCCCAATTTCAAAGAATGCAAATTTGATATTGCAAGAACTGCAAGTAACTAAATTTACTTTTGCAACCGATAAACAGGACAGAAGTAATGGCAGAACGTACCTGGTGGTGATTGAGAACTTGTTCGGCTTCTCAGTTAGACCTTCCTGCAGTCCAGGGCCTTTAGCTACAACTCGAGTAGGATCGCAGCCCTCACCCACAGTGACCTGGAAAGGGCTCTTAGGTACAGGAGCTTCATCATACAGCACCTCCACAGCATGGACACCTGCAGGCAACATCATATTGTTTCATGAGAAATAGTTGAGATGATCCCACTTCCCGCTCATTATCAAAAACATCATTGGTTAATGTAAAACAGATGAGAGTGCTGTGAGAGTGCAGTTTATTTCCCCCCACACTGTACACATATATTGATAAGATGAGCCCACTTCTCTGAAAATCTTCTGAAAAATGTCTCTGAAAAAAATCTATTTTATTTATTTATTTAACATGAATAGATTTTGAGCACATGTCCTTTGTCCTACAGTTTTTGAGATACCAGGTTTTCTTGACACAATGATGATTTTGTAATGAATAAATAGTGTAACATCCTGCTATATATATTGATGAGAGTCCTGTACCATTCTCAAACGGTGTGTACTCCACGCTGTAGGTGCCGTCGCCCTGGTCAATGATGTCACAGTCTGTCACAGCGCCTGATGGATTCTGTACTTGGGCTTTAATGTGCTTCCCTCCAGTTTTGGTCAACGCTTGAGCATCAACAGTGAAGTCAGTGGTGGCCTCCCTGAAGATGGCTGAAAAAAAAAAGGGCTTTAACACAAGTCAATTGATGCATGAGAGAAGAGCTAAAGAAAGAAACAAAGAAAAGTACACGGTACTCTCGAAAATGAGGACATTTTCATGAAGCGATTCATCTCCATCATAAAAATGTCATCGCCACTCTCTTATGTGTTTGAAGTTAAACTGGGATCTTTCAGCAAGACCTTTCTGGAAGATGAAGGACCTCCTTTTATTTGAGGCTGAGATCATTCAGGGTATAATGAGTGGAGAGGCTCTGAAAGAAGAGGCATCCGTAATGACACGTCTCTGAAAAGAGGTTGTTGGAAGCCAGGCGGAGTTTATATGATGTCATTGGTACCAGGAAACAATAAGACTCCTTCAAAGGCAATGAACTTAACACATGCCCTTAGGCTTTGAGAATTAGCATAGCTCTGCGGAAGAATAACTTCATTAACAAATCTATGATATTCTGATCCAATGTGAAACGTAGGCAATGATGTCCAGTCTAAACTGTCCATACAGAATTTTTTAATTAATATTTTTTTAAAAACCAAAAAACTTACCATTACTGATATAAATTTTATAGATTAAATTGTACTTAAAGCTTACATTATGATGAATAAAGTATCTATCCATCTCTCCATCTATATCTCTATTATACATAGAAAGATCCAGTAAATACCTATCTGCTATCTGCTGGCAGTTTTAACAAGGCATTGGTTACTTTGCAAGCCCCCATAATACAAGACTGAACACATATAGTTAATATCTCTCTCATTCCTCATCTTCAGATAAATGTATTTATCAAATTCTGGAATACACAGATAAAACATATACCCTGAATATCAGATTTATGGGATATAGAAAATGAACAGGCTTGCATTGGTGCACATATACCTGCACATACACACCCCTTTATAATTTTTTGTTTGTTTGTTACTCCTTCCTTAAGCACGGTGTATATTGTTATCCAAAAATAGTATTAAAAAGTATTCACTCTGTTTGTAGTATCTAAACAGTTTAGATTGAGAATCTGTAGATCAAAACTAGAGTAAAAAGAAGAAACTAGGAGAAAAAAAAACAAATGTTCCAAACATGACCACTGAGGGAGCTCTTACCGTCCCCTGCCACTCCTGGCCCGAACACCTTCACTTTGCTGGTGTCGACAGCTGGATCAACCAGCACCTTGGCAGGGAAGCTGGGGACCGTTTTGCCTCCATACTTCAGCAGCAGCGTGTACATGCCGGCGGTCAGCGGCACATAAGTGACCGTGTAAGTGCCATCCTTGTTGTCCAGCACCTCAGTCTTGGCCTTGGAGCCGGTGTCAGACACAGCTTCCAGCAGCAGCTGGCCAGGCCCGGCTTTGGCGCAGTCCACGTTCACCACACTGACCTCTCCCACCTTACCACGCTTCAGACCCGACCCTGAGGCCACAACCTTAGTGTGGTCGAAGGGGTACTGAATATCCGCGTGGAAGGGAGAACCAGGGATGTGGACGTCCTCGAAGAGAATATTGACCAGGTACTCTCCAGGCTCGGTCGGGAGGTAGGACACAGAGCAGGTGCCATCGCCGTTGTCAGAACACTCCATTTTGGCTTCGGTGGGACCCTCCACGGTCAGTCCCAGCCCACCTGTACCAGCACCCTTGGTGTCAATTGTGAACTCCGCAGGATTCCCAACCAAGCCTCCTTTCAGGCCTGGACCAAAGGCTTTCACCTGAGGAGAAGAGAGATGGATTTGTTTCGAGCTGCCCCTGAAAGATTCAATATTCTTTATCTTTAAATAACCCATTTACTGAAAGATAACAAAGGCATGATTTACCACTTGTTAGTAAACTGAATGCAAATGAGTTAAATAATGACATTCTAATAGTACAGCAAAATGCCTACTACAAGTAAATATGAAGAAAATTAGCATTCTTGCCTTGCTTGGGTCTGGAGGTAGCATAGCTTCCACAGGGAAGGGGCTCCCTGGCACTGGGTTTCCATCGTAAAGGACATCCACGCTGTAGGCACCCTCCTCTTTAGGGATGTATTTCACCAGACTGGCTTCTTTTCCAGGCTGGGGCTCCACCACACATGGCACAGATTTGCCAGATGGACTGGTGATGCGAGCCTCCAGCTTGCCCTGGCCTCCTGCTCCCTTTGTGCCGACTGCGAATTCCTGATCTTGGCCAACCTCCACCCCTGTAACACACAGGTTTATTAGCAATATGTTGGCGCTGCCTGTTCCGCTTGCAGCTCCACTGCATTCAACAGGACACCAAACATGTCTGGGCTGTCTGACTACATTTAGGATAAATGGTAATGTGTGTAAATTAGATTTTTGGCTAAACCCATCACTTTAAAGTCATTATTCTGTAGCGGAGCCTGTGGTAATAAAGGGCAAGTTTATTTAGAAATCTGTGAACCCTCACCAAAAGGTTCTCCACAAACCGAAAACACACGTGCTAATAAAACCCTCTTAAATGCAATGAAAAAAAAAAACAAAAAAACAAAGTGCCTTTTAATACATCATCAACAACTGTGCGGTGAAAGTTATAGAACAGAGCACATTACTCACTGTAAAAACACACAGGGCACTGGCGGCAGAACACACTGTAAATTATTTGTTAAGCACCGCAAAGCCAAGTGCATGTGTGTCTGTGTGGATGGGGAGAGAGAGAAAGGGAGAAACAGAACTCACTGCTTTCCAGGCCGTTGACTTGGACCTTCTTGAGGTCTAGTGGGGCTGCTACTCCCACAGGAAAGGGGCTTTTGGAGATGGGGTCGCCTCCAAAAGTAACTATTATCATCATTTCACCCTGAAGGGATAGAAACCACGAAACACGATATAGCAAAAACGTTCTTGTTTGAGAAGTTGGATCGGTTTGAAAGGCGAAGAGGCTCGACTCCCACCATATAGCCGCCAGTAAATGTGTCAGAGATTGTATTTCTTTTTTACCTGCTGGACTGGCATGTACTTGACGGTGTAGGAATAGTCATAGTTGTCAATGATTTCGAAGTCTAGGACAGGCTGCCCTTTGTTAGGGACAGAAAACTGCACATCCAGGGGGGCTTTGCCTGCTCCTTTGGTGTGAACGGTGAAATGAGTGGGTTTTCCAACTTCCACACCTGGACAACAGAAAAGAGAAAATCAATAAGGGACAGAATATGGAATACAGGAGACTTCGACTGGGTAGCAACATCTTAGGATGCCTTATCTACGAAATCGAACCTTCATGGGAGAAAAACAGTCAACAAAATATGTGGGTTACACAGTCTTGATAGGACATAATAATACTAAGAAGCGTGACGCCGTCTGAAAAAGAATTAAGCCCATAATGAACATGGAAACAGTGTGTTGACAAACCTGCGCGGGCGAGCCCAGGCCCCTCTGCCTTGACTTTGGATGGGTCATGTGATGGTTCCACTTTGACACGGAATGGACTGACAGGAACTTCCTATGTTGACAAATTAATTACTTCATGATGAACAGCAGAACAGCCTCCAAGCTTCACAGAAATTCCAAATTCAATTTCATTGTTTCAATTAAATTCCATTTAATTGTTTTCAGAATAACTGAACATATTAGGCCTGCTTATCTGAAGGAACTTCATACACACAAGTAAAATACAAAGCAAAATGCAATATAATAAGTCATAAAATCTAAGTCTTAACACTCATGACGAAAGCCTACACCGACTGAACAGAAAAGCTTTGTCTTCACGCACCTGATCTGTGAAAAGGACTTTGATGGTGAGGCGCCCGGCCCCTGGTGGGACATACTTGACTGTGATTGTGTCGTTTGCGTTCGGAATGATGTCGAAGTCGACATCCTCTTCTTTATCACTGATGATATTGGCATCACACTTGATACCAACACTGACATCACCTACAGGAGTGTCAAGAAATCAAAACAATTAAACTGGGCATCCAAAATGACCATCCTTTCTTTATGGACTGTTGATTAAATTGGTCATAACATGCAATGGGGGGAATATGTGTGTGTGTGTGTGTGTGTGTGTGTGTGTGTACGTGCACATGGCCTACCTTCTCCAGCTTCTGTACAATCCACAGTGAAGTGTGTGGGCTCGTGAGCCTTCAGGCCAGTCCTCTCCACCCCAGGACCAAACACTTTCACCTTGTGGGGGTGACTTCCTTTTCCGACATTGACCTAAAGCAGAACAGGGTTAAGTTACAGTTTAAGAACCAAGAACATCCAACAAATTTACTCCAAATAATGAAATGAGTACAAAATCAGGAATGCCAGCATGTGACGTCTATATAAAGGAGCAATAAGCTGCTTTTCCTACTTCATCTTGATCATCTTCACCTGCAGTGTGAACACTGTAGAAAAGAAAAACATTCCCCAGCCCATAGAGCACCCTGAACATTTACCGCAATAACGTTTTTTACTCCTTTAGACCACCTTCTGCTACCTATTGCTCCTTTAACCAGCAACTTTACTAATTACACAGTACTGTAATACTGGAACACACATAAAACCAGACACGCATAACAGAGGCACATACAAAGTATAATGTCATCAGATTCCATTCAAAAATCAAGATTTTTAATTATAAAATTATCAAAATTATAAAATGTAAAAAATTTAATTGCTTTGTAATACAGATGCATATGAATTACACATTGAGATGCATTATTAAAACATTCTTACATATGTTTTATGTCCACTAGGATTCATTTGGCAATTAGAGAAATCAGTTTCAAGTCCATGCTTTCATAATTAAATTATTTCAGTGTCATTGTTCAAATCTTCAAGTTTTTGCCGTTCAGTCCTATATGTTGTCAGTTGAATCCTCTGAGGTCAGAAAATGTGAGAAATGTCAGGTGGGGAGGAAGATGATGAATTAACCTTAGTCTTGCCTGGTTCAGCACTATCAGATTACAATGATGATTTAAAGAAATGTGATCTCCGGTGAAATGCTTGTTTGTAAAGTTAATACACATTAACACATTAAAAATGAGCTTAGAAATTAGTACGAAATTAAACATACATATACAACACATGGTGACACTTTATTTGGATAGTACACTGTGGATATTTTATAGGTGCTCATTAACCTTACCACGTAATATCACATTTAACCTAATATATTTAAACTGAATATTTTCCAAATGAGTAACCTCAACCCAAACACCAAATCTAACTCTGGTCCTGAAACGCTGACTCTACCTATTTTAACAATTTGAGCATTTCTATATAAGCTACTGGGTACCACCAAAATAAAATGCGAACGAATACATTCATGAGTTAGATTAAATACAGTTAGAGTTTGGACATCCATGGTCAAAAGACATGTGAAAATAAGTATCATTTCTCTACAGAGACACTTCTGCTCATTTTAATAACTCATTTTTGTTTATTTGCCAAGTTATTTACCAAAAGAAATATAAAAGGTATCGTGTATACAAGTTATGGCATGTAATCATTTGTGGTCATTTGTGAACTTTATATCCAATGAGTTAGGCAAATAAATCAATATATATCTATAAATGCTTAGATATATTTCAATTAAATTTACCGAAAAATGTGTGCTCCCTGTAGAGAGAATTTCAACATGTGCAATTTGACCAGTGATGCTTCATTTTTTACATGTAATCAAGCGTACAATAATTAGTCAAATTAGTCACATGAATTAGTCAAATTAGTTCAGTGAAAATGAAGCCAGGGCAAAAAAAAAAAAAAAAAAGTTAGTTATTAATACATTTCTTAAATCAGTGTAAAAACTAGGCTTGAGGTACAATCATTAAAAAAGGCAAGTAAAATAAAAAGGCAAAATAAACTTGTCAGCAATTTAACTGACTGAATAAGAGTGACTCTCCTCGGTGTAAGTGGTAATAATAATGATGGGTTTGCGCTTGGGAGCGGGGGTGTCAGGGGTATCGGCTCCAGAACCTGTGGGGTTGGACTTCACTCCTGACACTTTCGACTCGGTTAGGTTAGCGAGCTCGGGGGACTGGTTAGTCGCTGCGGTGTTATGGGCTACTATGGGGCTTTCGGGTTCAGGTGGGCTTACCCTGAAAGGGCTGTTGGGAACGCTGACCCCTCCCCAGGTCACAGCCACTGTGTGTTTGACGGCTGAGGTGGGGGTGTAAGAGCAGGCGTAGATGTTTTCTCCTTTATTTTTCACTTTCACGTCTACGGCCTCGCCATCAGCGTTCTGACATTTAAAAACAAGACGAAGAAGAAGAACAGTGATGCTTTTGCAAAGGAGCTCTAGAGTACGATCAAGAACTGGCTAATTTACAGAAACCATGCAGCTTGTTCGTGCATAACCCTAATTAGACACATTTATTTAATCTAATAATGATTATTTAGCTATTAGACCTTCTCTTTTAATAGTGGGTCTAACTTATAAAATACCGAAAAAAAACCACAAATTGTAATGAGATTGCAAATGATGAGCATTTCCTATAAGAACACAGTCCAAAACTATAATACCATCAAATTGCAAAACTTACACAACCTTGACAGAATCCAAAATGCAGCATTTGGATTTGACTGAATGGAAATTCTGAGAAAAGGGATTTCACAAATGACCTAGACTTAACTTAAACATGGAGGCAAATTCGAGTCTGGCAGCAGAATACTCAATATGGTTTTAAAAGGATTACAACGGGCCATATCCCTTAAATATGTTAGCAGTTAAAGGGCTTTCAAGGATAATTCTGTGTATTAAGGAGCAATATCAGAGGCAGAGGCAGAGGAAACTCACCCTTAAATGGACTCACCTGGGCCATGATTTTTAAAGGGCCTTTTCCTGCATCCCTGGCCTCCACTGTGAACTCTGCAGGCTTATTAATGACGCAGCCTGTCATCTCCAAGCCTGGACCATAGGCCTTAACCTTAAGGAGGTCAAACAAAAACAAACCAAAAAACCGTTACTTTAATACCAATAAGATACCAGTTCAGTCTTCGAAGCCTCGGTGTAGGGTCAGTACCTGGTCAGGGTTGCTGGATTTGTTGTCTGGGACGATGAAGGCCATGAAGGGACTGTTTTCAATGTCTTCATCATCACACATCACATGGACAGCATACTCCCCAGGCTCTGTGGGCCAATACTTCACATCACAAGACCCATCATTCTGATCCATGCACTCGATCCGGGCCTGGGACGGTCCCTCAATTGCGAAGCCTGCAAGAGACACAAAATGCAAAGTTGGATTTTGCAACATTTTACACTCACATCTGGAGAGCCAATAGCTTGTTTAATGATGATGTCATCTCCTCCAATTTTCAAACAACTTTTTCTGGGGCCATCCAAGAGGCAGAGTTCTTTCTAATGTCTTCTTTCAAACTGTCAGAAGCAAGAAAATATGAAGTGTGTTTTTCTGACAGCCTTTGACAGACTTCCAGGTTTATTTCACAGGCCTGTTGTCTGTAACTCTCGCTTACTTTTGTACTATACAGTGCAGACCAGAGGGGGGGAAAAAAGTGCTTTAAGTCTTGGGTCAAGCTGCTCTGTCATAAATGTAAACAACATTGAACTAAACAGAACTCACCAAGCACTCCCACGTCTGGACCCACAGACTCAGCCACAAAGTCAGCAGACTTTCCCACAACGCCGCCCTCCAAACCTGGACCCCAGGCTCGGATCTTCTGCACTCCCGCTTCTGGGCTAACCACAACTTCGAAGGGACTGAAAAAGAAAGAAGGGAGTCAAAGAGCTCAGATATACATGGCTTAGGACCAACCTGGTAATGTGGTAATTTCTACTGAATAAAATGAGCACTAGGGCCACACAAATATGGAATATCAGGAAAGATTATGGATATAATTAATGATTAATACCTTGTTCCTATTAGACCAGTAACTAGCACTTACTCTAAAGGGGCCAATAGCCAACATGCTATGATGTTTGGGGAAAGTTAATGTAGATTTGAATTTGAAAGTTTTTATTTGATTGATTTAGACTTTATATTTACATTTCTGGGAAGCCGTAACAACAGCGATTTCCTCCAGGGTCAATAAAGACTTAAGTTATAATGTTTACACACTAGAAAAACAAAATTCAGTCGTCATGGGAACCTTTAACGAAAGACGGGTTAAAAAAATGGACTGTAATTTCACTGTATTCTGCAAACCATCAGTTTACATTTATATTCTGCAACAGCAATGTGTGATTTGGTTCACAAGCAAAACCGGGTGTCAGTTTATCAGACATAATTATCAACTGTAATTTCAATTTCAGATAATAATAGGAACAATAACAGTTCACTAAATTAGCTGTAAATAATAGCCTCCATACATTTGCTCGCCAGCTGTATATGTGCAGTGAAGTGTGTTGCTTGCAAAGGTATTGGGTTACTGTAAGTCTACTGTAGAGGTGCATGTGACGCCTTCACATTACAGAACTCTTCGCAGTGGATTAGCTGCAGCACAGTTTCTCACAGACACATCAACCGCAAGGTGAATGTTTAACAGGCCATTTGATGACCAGGGGTATGGTGAGATGCATCTGTGTGAGTGTGAATGTGAGTTCTAGGTGGACAGTGGGTGATTGTATTAATACAGGACCCCCTCTCAGTGAAGCATTTCAGCGTGTTCCTGTGAGGCAGCAGTTAAAGCCCCAGGCGCTGGACTGAGTGTGCAGCCACGCATGAGGTCACCAGACACCAGATCAGGGCAATAACACAGATCAGGATTTGCACATAAATATCAGGCTACTGCCTTAGGCCACACACACCCTCACCCTCACCCCCCACGCTCACTCACACGCACACTCACACGCACACTCACACGCTCACTCACACACACGCTCACACACACGCTCACACACACGCTCACACACACGCTCACACACACGCTCACACACACGCTCA
>JBBMFX010000128.1:6240340-6256522 GCA_037832545.1 Rhabdalestes septentrionalis
GTATGTATGTATGTATGTATGTATGTATGTATATATATATATATATATATATATATTATGTTAGGTTCATCATTTTAAATATACCTTTCAGAAATGTTTATATATTGCAACAACAGGAGCAGCCCTAATAAGAAGTATATGAAGCTTCAGGTTGAAAGCTTCTGGAGTTAAATTCACTGGTAGAGATGGACATGCTCAGTTTCAAATCATGCCTATGGAGGTTTCCTCTGTATAGCAGGGCTGGACCGAGACAGGGTTGGGTCTGGAATTTCCTCCACAGCTCCCCAATCACAACTGAGATTTGAGAAGAACCGAAAGCGAGTTAAAGGAGAAAAAAGCGAGAGGTAGTTTCCAAGTAACAGCAGGGTCAAGGAGGGCGTGGTGGAAGGTGCGGTGGGGGTTACGATACTCTCGAGTGCTTGTTCTCTGTTTGTTTCTGCGTTATTGATTTCTCCAAGGGAACAGGCAAATATCAACTAACCCTGACAAAATCTGAAGATTGCCATCTCAGTTTAAGGCGATGATGTATTTTAAATAAGAACGTTTTAAATGCAGACACGTTTCTATTTCCGAGTAATCTTTCCAAGCATCTGATGCAGCATGATACCAAGTAAGGAACCTTTGTGGAAAAGCGTGTTAAGATTGATAAGTTTACAATAAGCTATTTTTAAAGCCCTCAAAGACGGTGGAGGACAGGAGAGACTGAACAGTCATTTCCGCGCCTCCACCCAACATGGGAGGCGTGATAACCCAAGCAAGTGTTTCATTTGTCACACATTGAGCAATTCAGCCTGGGAATAGGTTTTAAAAGTTCACTCAAAAACAAAACAAAAAAATCACTTTAATTTGAAGGTCATGGGGCCGATACGGGAGAGACACTGGATTTAATGATGGACAAATTGACAACAATTTAACTCCCTTTAGCCCCTTTCGTGGGAAAAGAGGGGGATACGGATGGAGATTTCCTTTGGGTGGAACCAAATCATTACGTCAAGCACTTTCCTAATGGCACTGTCACAGGGACCAGATCAGCCATCCCCTAAAAATTTCCCAAGCCAGAGGCAAAAAATATCAAATTGGAATTCAGGATATAATTAAACTTTTTCGTTCAGGGGCATCATGTCCTCCATGTGTTTGAGTCTGCTTATTTTCTTTTGACCTTGCGTAGTGCAATGACCTAATGCTCCAGACCAGATTCATTGATCAAAACAAGTTTAACATGCGCTAAAATTACCTAAATAAATGTATGCGAAAGCTAAAGGCAACACCTGGTAATGTGCAGCAAGGGACAAATCCATTACAGTTAGACAGTATGCAGAAGAAGCTCCAGGCTAAGACACACTATCCACATTAGTATTCCTCATCTCACACACAGACTAACGAAACCAACTCTGAACAAATTGAAAGCTTTACAAAAATGCTTGAAAGTATCGTCTGGGGACGATGTTAGATGGAACTGGAATCACTGAAACTACAGAGATGGAAAAAAAGAAACTTGAAATGCCAGATCATTTGAAAACGAAATGGTCATGGTTTCTCAAGTACATCATCTTCCATATTTAGAGGAAGATAAACGATTAGAGGGAATGCTAACCCTATTTGTTTTGGTGTTGCTATGGCAACAAAGCAACTTGCACAAGGACGACACTTGAGGCGTACGAGAAGGGAAAGACCGGTTTCCAGACAATGAGATGCTTATCGCCAACCAACTACTTGGGACACTGAAATCCCACCCAAAGGCCAAGAAAACAGCTTCGATTACACTACAGTCTGGAACTCCGGGAATAACAAGAAGGAATCATAATTCACCACGTAATCAGACCTCAAATTCACGTTTCTAATAATTGCTGGTCTAAATGCTCTACCGTCTTTCATAGCAAATGTGGAACTTTGGGTCACCTGGAGACCTCACAGTTTAAGAACGCGCACCTCGACAGGTTTCTCCACCATCAGAAATCCAACTGAGGACACTGTTCATGTGCTCTCAGTGGGAAAAATGGAGAAGCCAGAGGCAAAGGAGGTTTTTCCTCCTCATGAGAAGACTGAGCACCCTTTCATTCAAATAGAAACTACCTGCAGTTAATTTCCTATCCATCCTGAGTTAGCAAGTTATGTAGGCCTGTTCATCCTGGGCTGCAAATAACTGACCAGGACACTGAAATACAAGCTTAAAATGAACATTATATACACAGATCTACATATTCACAGAACTTCATCCTCCTTATCCACAAAAGAATCAAAAATGGACCAGAAAAGTCAAACAAACCCTTCCAGAATGGGAGGTACACAAAATTTAAACCGCAAATGGCAAAGCCAAGCCCTGGTCCAACATACTGCTCATTTTCGTTTTTGCTATCGCTAAAAAGCCAAGGGTTATTAAAGGGTCCGATTTACAAGCCTGGGCCGTGTGCACTGTGCTTTTGTTTTCTCTCGCTCTGAGCAAGGCCACTTCCAAGAGGTTTATAAGAGCGAGCGAAGTGAAAGTTGGAGTCGGAGGAGATTATAAAATAATCCAGATACTCCCACGCTGCCATTCCAGCATTCTTCACCCGTTACCGTGACAAAAACGGAAAACATAAAAATCTCCCAATGCAATGTGCCACTGCAAAGACGAAAACTGGAGATTTATTGCCTATAAAAAACAATAAACACAACGTAATTAAATTAAAGATGTAGTGCTTTTTATATTTCTCTACACAACACACATTAGCATATTCGCATTCATAGTATTCAATATTATTATGGTGCCAACTTAATTATTTAACTTTACTACGATTACAACAGAATATGGAAATATTCAGTTTTTCTTTATAATTCAATACTGGATTTCTATTTAGTCTGAGTTTAATTATTTGATTTAGTCTCAAAACCAAAACACATAAGTGCTTCTTGACTAATCTGCTCCTTTAGCACCTCACACTGATTTAAGTCCTACTTTCGCTTTGTAATAAAAGAAAGTATCAACAAAACTAGAATACAGGAAGTGGTACTGAAGCTATGGTATCGGTATTACAAATATTGCAGCGATACCCAGCAATAGGCTCTGCTGGTTAAGCCAGAGTGAGCAGGGTTTAAACAGGATACACATATGGTTATAATTCTATATATGGCATGGAACCAAGAAGAAGAAAAATGTATTCTCCATAAACAGAACAATACAGTGAAAACTGTGAAACAAGCAGCAGAACATCCCATAGTTGGAGTTGTTCTCACAACTCCAAACCCTCCAGACATATTCGGTCATGCAGCTCAGGAAGTCTGATTATGGACCATGTACCCCTGACCAAACTGATACTCCCAAAGACAGTTTCTTACAGTATTACACTTAGCCTGTACCTTTGATCTCAACTGGAGTTCGTCAATCATAGTATTCACTACATAGAGACTGAATTCCAGTGAAGAAGTGACCTCAGCTTTGTTACAGAAGTGTTGTGTAAATATATATTAAACCTTAAAAAACGAGCACAAACAATCCATGCGCACAGTGCAATAAATGGAAACTGTCATTTGGTATAACAGCTCCTTATATGGAAGCCTCTCCTTTGTGTTGATGCTCAAGGTGTCCGACGTCAGGCTGAGATTTGTTTGGTGTTCCTGTGTCACATAGGACAGTTATTGCAGATTACTGTTTTTAATACTACTACTACTACTACTACAACCACAACAACAACAACAACAACAACAACCACCACCAACACCAACACCAGCACCAACATAAATGAACATAAAGATCCAAGGTGAACAAATATCTTATTTAACGTCTGGAAACAAAAAACGGTATATTTGAACCTAGACGGAGGGGGTCCAGTGAGCGGCTGAGCAAAGGTGCGTCAAGAGAAAGAAATCGCTAACGCAGATTATTCTTCTCTCTGAGTTCTAAGTGTTAAACTGTGATTTGGTAAAACTGTGGTTTGGTACTGGATGCACCTGGAAGTTGTAAACAGGATGCAATGAAGCCCCCTGCCAATTGTAAAACAAAGGAGAGGAAAAGCAGTCATGGCTGAGTTCATATGTTTGTGAAGAGTGTGAGGCAGTTCTCATTTGTTACACTGTAGGCCGTCTCTGCAAGTGTATGAAAGATTGCCCCACGAGCCTTAATTGAACCATCATCAAAATAAGGTTTTCGTTCAGTGCTGAAAGATGAAATGGCACACTGAAGCCTTTGTTTGGATAACCCACATAATCCATGTGCATGTTTATGCCCGCTCTACCAGTTTAATCAGGACTGAGATTTCTTGTCTTCATTAAAAGGCCAGAACAAAAGAGATTTCGGGACTTATGAACAGTGCTGGTAATATGGCAGTCATGTGGTTGACGCAATGCTGGCAAGACACAGAGGTGGGCTGCTCCGGCTACAGCGGCCAGCCAGAGCAGTTGGAAAAAAGGAATCGTGTGGGCGCTACACCATGAACCTGGACGCAGGCGGCAGTCACACCACCCACGTTAACTTCAAACAAGCTCAGGATGGGAACTTAGTTTAAAGCTAGATAAGAAAGTATCTCAAGCTTTTTTTTTTTCATGAGAACCAAGAGTTATTTAGAGCAGGGATTTTCAAACCCGTCCTGACACCCCCCACCATACAGCCCATATATTTGTTCCAACCCAGATCCCAGGGGGATGTAAAAAGTGAACCACTTGGGTACCAATGATTCAAAAATATTCCAAAACAGCCACTATGCATCATCAGGTTCTTTATGTGCTGTCTTTCATAGAAACCGTCATCAATGACCAGAACTAGACATCAGAGTAAAGTTAAGTGGAGGGGAGGGGCTTATGTTTCACACACACTTGTATAGGTATCACTCGTGCTGTCAAAACAGCTCTGAAAATGGACTCCACAAGACATCTACAGGTCTGATATCTGGCACCAAGCTGTTAGCAGCAGATCCTTGAAACCATGTTGTGAGTTGGGACCTCCACGTCTCAGGTTGGTTTGTCTGGCACATCCTAAAGATGTTCAATTGTAATGAAATCTGAGTAATTTGAAGATTATGAACACCTTGAATCCTTTATTCATTCCTAAAACAATTTTGCAGTGTGGGGAAACACAGGTCAGTGCTATTAAGGAACACCATTGCCTTGAAGGGTCAGCAATAAGGTTAAGACCCAGCAGAACATTACCCACAGCATCACACGGCCTCCACCAGCTTCAAAAATGCACTCTCCTGAAATCCACATGATGTAAAAGACATCATTTTTCAGACCAGGCCACTTCCCCACCCCCCATTGCTGCATGATCTAGTTCTGATGTTCACACTGTCGTCATAAGAGCTTTTGTTAATATAACCCAGTTGTGACAGCATTAAGATGACCATTATTCACCCGTCCGCAGTTTCAATGTTGTGGCTTATTTTTGTACAGTCTGGAGCAGGAGTTTCCAATCTTCTGTAACTTGTGGCCTGTGCAAT
Source organism: Rhabdalestes septentrionalis (assembly GCA_037832545.1). NCBI lineage: Eukaryota > Metazoa > Chordata > Actinopteri > Characiformes > Alestidae > Rhabdalestes > Rhabdalestes septentrionalis. The sequence continues at coordinate 6,245,749 of JBBMFX010000128.1, forward strand.
CAATTACTGAATCGTGAACCCAGTATTGCAAACTGAACAGAGTATATTGTTCACCTCATATAAAGAGAAATGCTTTTGTCCGGCAAGAGAAACTGCATAAAATCCATTGTCCACATTGAGTTAGACAGCATTTTATTGTCACTTAATTTTTCAAGAGACACCTCTAATATGCCTGCAATGACTTCATTTAGCCTTAATTTGAATTAGAAGCAAGGCATTATTGATCTACATTAATACAGCTCGTTTCCTGCAGCTTCACGCATTACCTCATCGCTGATGTCATGACCCAACAGCTGCAGTCGTACATGCTGTAGATGCATGAAGTGATTATTTTGTGCATTTCTGGAGAGCAATTCACTCGCCAACTCAAAATAAGTCAGCTGGGGTGATACTGCCGGATGTGTTGACCAGTTATTTCATGCTATGAGTTGACCTTCTGCCTGTTACCCACCACAGTTTAAAACACACACACACACACACAAATTACTAAAACAGGTCCCATGCTAAATCCAGTGAGAGTATTTTATAACCACCGTTTCTCTAATCTCAAAAGTGTTGACGTGTGAAAGAAACAAGCATGAAACAAGATCGTTCTGGAGAGAATAAAAGTCACCTACTTGGCTGAGTTAGGTTCTCAACACATTTTGTCAGATTACATCATTAAGTTTGTTTTCATTTCACTTGCATGGGCATTTCATGGGGTGATCATGTGTTTCGAACTTTTGTTTCAAGACTGAGCAACGTTCCACAGGCATACGGCCTTTCTGCTAATGTAAAACAGATGGTAAGGTTTCCCATAGGGAACTGGCCAATCAACACCACAACTAAAGGTGGAGAAATGCCAAGATTGTGCTTGTACATGTGTGTGTGTGTGTGTGTGTGTGTGTGTGTGTGTGTGTGAGAAAGAATAAGAAACCCCTGGGCCTCTGCGCTTTTCAGTTTGGCAAAAGCCCTCCCCCAGTAAGGTCACGGCTCTGTTCTCATTCTGTCTGGGCAACTAATGATGACATCATCGGCAGCCATCTGTGACTGGGGCATGTGGGCTTTTACCTAGTGGAGGGCATTCCTCTGCTGTGAGATCACCACATCCCCTGCGAGAGGAGCCAATGACAGACCACAGGAGAACAAAGAGCCTTGCCCTAGAATCCCCATTAACAGTCCAGTCAGGTCATCCAACACATTCAGAAGGGTCTCCATCAAGCCAAGGCAAAAAAAGAAAAAACTACTGCAGCTTTCACCAAACCTTGTGTCATGGAGTTTTATAATGGGGCCACTTAGAGGCTTATTGGATGAAATCATTAGCAGTTGCCACACTGACAAAACATTTAAGAGCTATAAAACATTTGAATTAATAACACTGTCTGAGGTTCGTATAAAATGTCTTGGTCAGATTTAGGCATGCAGGAAAAAAACCAAAAAACAAAAAACACATGGCCAAAATTAAAAGCACACATTACACAAAGTATAAAATGGCACAATCTAAGGAGAAAAGAAGTGACCCTTAAGTCAGACAGCCCGTCCATGAAGATTTATTCCGGCTAAAACAAAAAGGTACTTTAGTACGTGTCATCGACATCAATAAAACTCCAAACAAGAACAACTGAAACGTGAAAAGGTCTTTATGGTTGGAAGGAAATGTCCTCAATAATATTAAAGACACTGAAATGTTTTATTTAAGATCATAAGCAGAGGTGGGTTGTGCACACGGGCACACACATTGGTGGGATTTAGACCTGACTGGGCAACTCATGCAGGACATGGTTTGCACAGCACTGGAGCTCCAGAGTTCTGGACTCAGAAGGTAACAGCGTACAGAAGCCCAAAGCTCAGGCTGAACCTGCAACAGCCTCCAATTAAAAGCCATTAAACTGAGGCATTTCCTTCCAATTACTTCAAGCTCGCATTATAAGACATTTCAGAAAACATTACAAAGAAAACAAGACGCAAGAGACCAGAGAGCGAGACTCTACATCGGAGGACCAGATTAACTACAAGGCTAGGTTCACATGCAGCACACACTTTTGAAATCCGTCAAGTCCAATTGTAGTGGACTGGTTAAGAAAGGCATGCTGACAGTTAGTCATTTCCAGAAAGAGCTCATTTGTGGGGCCAATACAAAATAGAGGGCTGACCAAAAGCTGTCAATCTCCTCCCTCTTGGCCTCCAACAGCTAAGCGGAGCTGGAAACAACCAAAGTTTGCTGCCAGGCTTGTAGCCTGTGGTTCATCTCACGCACCGTCAAGATTTTTCCCCCATTTGCAACATGCTCCTGCATATTCATGCTGAACAAGGAGCTTTCATCTACGCTGGAGTGCGAAGGAGCTCTTTGGATTTCCTCCCCTTTCAGATCCCCACCATCCTTTTATTATAGCATGCACTTATTCCTAGGCGATGACCTCACTCTCCTGGTGGAAGTGCCTAAGATGTTCCCACTTAACCAGTGGGAGGGCACCATATGGTTTATATGGTTATGGCATAAATCTCAATTACACATATTCACTCAAAGAAGTAAGGGGCACTCGCGCTAGGGAGGGAGATGGAGGCCGTATTTATGGACGACTCTGTTGTGGTGTCATCCGAAGGCCTTTACCGTGACGTGTGTATTTTAGAGGCACGAGGACAGCCGTCTCAAGCCAGTGATCTTGAGTGCTTCCGCTGTCGCTTCCTGACAGCAGCCAGGGATTACAGACAGCTGTCTGAGCTGGGCTCCGGTCCAGAGATGTGCACTGGAAGTAATCTTCATTTCTGAGGGCTACAGTCATTCAGAAAGATCTGCCTTTGTAAAATACAAGGTTTGATGTTTTGCCTGACTGTATAGACGATCTAGCTACACTATTTAGCTATAAAATAGATAACATGTTAAGCCTTGGCATAATACTGGCTTATCCAATGCTGATATCCATTTACAATTAGCTCTAATCTAAATAATGAACAATATTAACCGGAATCAGAAAATTGTATTGATCTTGGGGGAAACTGCTTCTTACAATGAGACAAGAACAGTTTAAAAAACTAAAGTCTAAATAAATGCAATTAAAACTCGAAAAAGAAACTGCTGAAACCAAATAAGAATTACATTTGAGATAGTTCTGCATATCAAGCTTCTGCCAAAGGAAAGTGTTTGCACCAAAGTTTGGTAGGAAACTGTGCAGGGGTTGCCTTTACGGGAGCAAGATTAGAGATACCTAGGGTAGGATTTCAATTAAGCATAACAACCCAAATGCTGTGTTCCCTAAATGTACAGTAACAGTTCTGAAGATTACATCACTTGACTGCATCAAGTAGCAGCTGGAAGGGATCTGCTCATTTTACTGTTTACCACGGGTGAAAAGATCCTGGTTTTAAAAGAAATCATTTATAACTCTTGTTTACTACAACCAGTTCCAAACTTGGGCCTTTCCTTTTCCCTCCTGAACCAACTCTTCATTATCTCTCTGCCTGTAAAAACAAAGACACTAATAAAACCGAGTGTCTGAAGTCCACCAGTGGTCATCTTACAGCAAAAACAAGGAAAGGGTGGACTGAGAGAGTGAAACTCACCTGCTCATATCTCAGGTTACTTGTACTCTAGACTGGACACAGTACTCCTGTATACAGCCCAGTGTAATGTCAGAAACCACCCTTTGTGGCTGAATGGGATGGAAAACAAAAGAGAAGGGTGGCTAGAAACCTGCAGAGTTCTCGATGACGCCCCAAGAAAGGCCCCTCTGAACACTGTGAGATGAGGGTTACTGACATTTCTCAGAAGACATCAAACATCATTTTTGTATTTATAGCCATGTAAAAGGGCCACAAAAGAATGACAAACAAAAAGAAAACATCACTATTATCAGATTAGATTTAGATCTGTATGGTTTCGACTTAAGTGTAAGAAGTTGTGTACAAGAAGTTCACACAGTAACAAAGCACTGTAATGCATGTATGTTCTGTTACGTGATCACTTCAAATACCTCTCATTTCATGGGGCAAAATTCACTCAGGGGTAAAATTAAAGTTCCCCAGAAGCTACATTTAAAATAATTCAACCAGCTAAATTAAAAAAATTATAAATGAAAAATAAATTGTTACATATGCTATGCATTACTCTTAATAACTACTAAGTAGCATCTCAAATTTCTGCACTTGTTAATATGTATGTACAGAAATTGTTTTAAATCATTTTTTAACAATGAAGTAGGTTACGAAGTATGACTCGGCTAATACAGTTAACATTACAATAAATGAAAACAAATGTTTAGACATGTGATAACAGCAGATATTGATGGAGTTGTTATCAGAGGGGGGGAAAAGGAATCAATTCAAACTAAACCTGTAATAAATTAAGCCTGAATCATCACAAACACGCCTTGTGCAATGCCATGTTGTACGCTGTGTATTGATTTCTATGGTGTGTGTACTGAGTAGGCATGATCTTAACTACATTGTATTCTACTATGAATGCATTTTTAAAGAGTAAAATCAGGGAAAAACTTTTTTGGCATCAGCAAATCCTCAAGGTTTCAATATCAGGATCTGTGAGCTCCAACATTATGGTTCACATTTTTACAGCATGTTCTGCTGCTAAAAACTTCCCATTAACTTGTCGTATTCCGCTCTTTAGCACATTCTAACTTGTAGGGTTTAATACACATTGTTTTCCTTTTCTTTTTCAGAGGTGAAAATCTGCGAAAGCCTGTATTTTCAAAGGACAGCATGGTTCCCATTACAAACACCAACCTATATAATAAGTCATCCAACAGGAGTTTTCAAAGATGTCCAAACTTGCCTTCTTGATGAATAAAAAAAAAGCTTTGAAGATCGTTCATACGTCTGAAGTCAGCCTGTTTGAACGCGGCCAAAATAAATAACACAGTAGGCAGGAAATCTCTGTATTAGTCTCTGCAAATCTTTTGAGTTACGGCTCTGTGACAAATAGGCCTGAAACACACGGCAACACAGAGGCGATTACCCTCTTGGCTATTATGCCGAATAAGGAGATCGCGTTTCTATAGGTTCCTTTGTTTGCACGTTTTATTTGTTCTCATAAAAAATCCCCTGCGCTCCTTAATCTGTCAGACATGTCTGAGCCATAAGTCAAGCGGCCATTGGTGCCTTCTAGTAGGCAAGACAGGCTGGGATACAGTTCCTGAATAAGCACAAGTGTGGAGCCCCAAGGCCTTAAAGGAGTAAATCATTCAGATGTCACCAAAATCAAAAGGCCCTTATAGGTTCCACCACTGCCTCACCTTCTTCCTATCCAATCAGGTAAAGGGGGCATTTGGGTGACGCCGGTATCCAGAGTGACTGTATCATTAGTTACAGGGACTGTCCCCCTGGATCAACTGAGTGTTAGTGTCTTGCTCATGGACCCAATAGTAGAAGGTGGGGGTGGGGAAGGGTGGGGCATTTGAAGCTGCAACTTTGTGGTCATCAGGCAAGAGTTTTACCCACCAGACTACTACCACCCAACTCAATCAGCACTTCCATGATACAAATTCTTATCACCTGTAAGCAGGTTTCTAATAAGAACCCTCCACAGGAGAACAGCAACGCTGTTTAAGCATCCAGGTGCATGGGGAACGAAGACATGCTTTTGATTACAAAGCCCAAGCTGCTCAGAGCAAAAAAATGTGAAAAATGAGCTCTGCAGCTTAAATGCTGGTTCAGTGAGCAAGGGACGCTTGTGTAAGCGCTAGGCAGAGATGAGATCATCGAACGCACTGCTTTCAAGCGCAGGCCCAACACAAATGGTATGTCAGGAGACGTAAAACATTAACTTTAATCTTGCATTGACCCACTGCATGGGTCTAAAGAACAGCATGACCGATTGCTTTGTTTGAGCTGGCTGAATGGGGGTGTAAGACAGAGCCATGAGAACACGATGTGAAATCCCTAAATCATTCGCAGCAAAGAAAAGACAGCTCTTCTAGACAAGAGCTGTTCTAGGCAAGACATGTACCCGGTAGGGGTGGTGGACACATAAAAGTAATAATTCAAACAGATATCACAGCAGAGTTTCCAGTTTTTAAAAAAGAAATAGTGAGACAAGCGGTTGAAAATGTGTCTAAAATTGATGTTAATATTCCATTTTTCATTTATATAAATAAAATGCTGAACCGGATCGTTATTTTTCTGAGGCCTAAAAAATTGAATTATTTACAGATAAACCTAATCAGCTTAGCCCTGACCATTCTCTTTGAAGTTATACACACTGCCTCACTGTGCAAATGAGGCACAATTTCAGAAGAGAGGTCAATTTTATATTTATTTCAAAAGGAACAGTAACAAACAACTAGTCTTAAGATACAATCATATAATTATAGCACAAGTAGACAAGTTCAGACACAACTATTTGATGTAATTCATTCTGATGCAGCACACCAGTGCTGCTGTTACATCCCTAGCAGACAAAAGAAGTGTGATGATTCGAACATGCAGGTTGCTTATTAACTGCAATTGCTTATTAATCAGACGTAAAGAAACGTCTGATATGAAACTCATCAACTACTTCTGTAAAAGGGGAAAAGAACACACACAAATGTGATTTCTGTCCCAAAAATCACTATCTATGTAAACTGCATGGCATGGACTAATGAGATTCTACATTGAGAGGATCAACAAAGAGCCACTCAAGTTTCATAAATTATAGATTCAACTCTGTGGGTCTCTGAGCATTCAGTCTAAGCATGAGCTCACCGATGAGGTCACTATCAGAGGATTTAAACTTATAAAAACTGTTCAACTGGACCTAAACCTAAGATATGGGCCCTTTGAAGCATTATACACGCACGAGGTTATACAATTCAAGGCATTTTGATACTACGCAATAGTGCTGTAATGTTCAACCCATAGCAGGCAATAGTTTGAGAAAAGTGAGCGATGATACAGACATGCAGCTTGCACACTGCTGATTAGTGAAGTATAAACCCCCATTACTTAGCTACATTAACCTTATATCTCCAGGACCAAACTAAAGAAACAAACGTCTGACATAAAATGCATTAACATTTGAAAAAATATTGGAAAATGTACAAATGTGATTTCAGTCCCAACAATCATTAGAACATCTATGTAAATGAAATATCCTGGACTAATGATTGTCTTTATTGAGAGAATCAACAAAGAGCCACTCAAGCTCCATAAATTAAAGGTTCAACAGTCACAGTTTTGTGGGTCTCTGAGCATTTAGCCTGAGCATGAGCTCACCGATGAGGTCAGTCAGATCCAGGGCAGGAGTTTCCTGTGCCTGTGGCAAAGACCCAGGCTTCTCTAAGGTCAGGCCTAATGTCCCAACGACGTAAGATTGGCCTTTGGTTACCAAGAAGGCCGGGTAAGCGTTTCCTGTGCGGACCTTGGAGCATTACTGTTGTTTTCTTTTTCCTCCTTCTGCTTTTTCAGGTCAGGTTTGAACGCGGCAAAGGGACGCTGGCCAAGCAGGGAACACGGGTTGCCAAACACAGGGCTGGATATTCAGTCAGACTGAAGGTAATGGAAGAGGTAAAGAAATGAAGGGCAGCAGATGAGGGAAAGGTAACCGTGGCTGCGGCCGAACGTACGACCGCAAGAGGCTCCGAACATGAAACACTGTAACAGAGGAATGTGGCAGTGAAGCCCGTGGGTTTTCTTAGGCACAGGCTCTGGCACTTGATTTCCATGTGTGCCAGAAGGAAGCGTGACGGTGAATATTATTGTTGAAGAGGGGCACTATAGCAACCCTGAAATATTTGGTGGAGAGCACAGGCGGGGTGCTCAAGTCTCTCCTCTTCAAAGCGGCTCCTTCTCTCTCAGAGCGGAGCAGGTGAGGGCTGGCGCCGCTCTGAAGAGGTGAGGGCCCAAACCTGTGACAGAATCTCTAATGAACCAGGAGAAACAGGCTAAGCTGAACCTCCCTTAAGGCAAAATGTATGAAGAGAGAGCATATGATGGTCACCATGGCCTATAAACCCATTAACATAACAGCTTATTGCTTCAAATATCTTTAGATGAGAAGCACATATAACAGCCTAGACTATAAAAGCTGAAATGTATTAATCGCTTGAATGAAGAAAAAAAAAAAAAACACAAAAACCACCAAACATACACAGAATGGTCATACAACAGTAAACATAGTGCTATCCGTGTTCAATTATTTCTGTGTGCAAGTTCATACATTTTTGATGTGCTAAAGGACAGGGTTGGATTGCACTGATCCTTTATATTTATTTATCTTTATCTCCTACAAAGTCTGCTACAGGACAACATTTTCACACATGAATAACATGAACACTAAGATGACTGTTTCACAATTTCTTTTTTAGATTTAAGGAAAATTAGAAAAAAAAATCAAAGAAAAAGTCCATCAATCCCAATGTGTATTAATCTAAGACAAACTGACAAGACAACAAAAACTGAATTCAATTCCAAGGGCAGCAACATGAGTGAAAAAAAAATCCTAACAGTTCCCACCAAAGTGTTGTTCGAAGTGAAGTAAATAGTAGAAGTTAATCAGAACAGACCTAGTAAGTCACAGATGTGTGAACTTTCTTTTTCACTGACATGCTAAACCCTGCAAATACCACATATTTAGATTTTATAGTGACAAAAACCCATTTGGGCACATTCCACCGAAATCAGTGTTCATGCATGTCTAAGTCACGTTCCCAGTGTGTGGCGAGTTGACTCTGGCATTTCCATCTTTGCAGGTTTCAGTGGGAAAGAACTTCCTTCCTACAGCCCAACCCAACACGCCTCTTCCTGCGGCCGGTTTATGTCCAAATCAGGTGTGGCCTGACTGTCCCAGTTACGCTCCTCTCAAGGAGACAATGGAAACCTGGACCCCAAAACCACCTATGTAGCTACATCATGGAAGAGCAGATGCATTAAAAAGCAGAGGACAGGAATGACCTGAAAGGTCCTCCTGATAAAGAACACATGTCTAGAACTTAAATGAGGATCATGAACAAACAACTTCAATTAGCCATTGAGCATTGTCTTTTGTATGGACTCGTCAATATATTTCATCTGTTCATGTAATTTCTTCTTTATGAAACTTCCCACTGTTCATTAAATAAAGGCATATTTACACTTTAAACATCTGACATAGTATTAGAAAGTCAGTTGGAAAGCCGTGCTTCTAATTATTAATGATCTAATTGTTCATTAGTAGCAGCTTTGTTTTGTTTTTGTCAATCATTAGTACCTTTCTTTGTCTGTTTATATATAAAGTTCTGCATAGATGAATAACACTTATCCAGTCAAGTTTTAAATTTAATCTTTTGCGTTCCTCCAGCTCAGTTTCAGTCCTTTAGGACTAAAATGGGATACACTGACGTCAAGTGAGCCCAAGTGAACCCAACAGTATCAGGGCAGATGTTTTGTCAGCAGCTCTTTACCACAGGCCTCGGACAGCAGCTCCCATTCCCTGAAACTGTACCTGAATGTGTGAACTGCCAAGGAGAGCACGCGAGTTAAAAAGTCAGTCATTTATCGAGTAACTGGAATCCAAACAGGAAACGTGGGAAGGAATGGCAGGTTGGCTTGGCCTGGTGATTAAGCAAAGAATAAGAAGAAGATTTATTGACTACAGAAATTAATGTTATCTGAAGCCTTAAACAACCTTGTTCTTTAAAGAAAGAATTACACATAAATGTTTCCGCATCAGTGTATTAGTCCACCCAGAGGCCAATAGACCAGTTGGTCCTGAAGCGAATACGATCATACTGGACAGGATATCGGAATAAGTAAGGTAAAGATGGTGGATTCCCGGCCGTTTTAAGGGGCCTTTAGGGGTTTCCTTCAATGAGAATGCCAGAGCTTTGTGATTCCTCTACATGACGGCCCCTTCGCTTTAAAACAGCCCCCAGGAGGCGGAATGAAGACAAAAAGAGAGAGACAGTTTCCTGTGTGTGCACATGCTCACCACAGCACAAACACAGGACGTATCATAACTGGCAATGAAGACATGATCATCCAGTCCGACAAGTTTTGAGAGGCTGGTTTCAGCTCCGAAATCTGGGTTACGACAGAAAGTAGGTCCAATAACGCAAGGAGAACTAAAGATCAGCCATTCTACTTCTCAGTTCTTCAAATAAAAGCTAAATGAAAGAAAAGAGAGCAAGTTAACGAGGTCAGATCAGAGGTTTAAAAGAAACAGTGTTTTGTGTCACTCCTTCTTACATGTGGGCTTAAAAGAGAAGAAGTTCTTAAGCACAGGGGGAGGGTCCCTCATGTCCACACATCTTCACTGCATTCACAAAACATCTTGCAAATCAAGTTCACACCCGGCACAGATTCCCACCATTTGAGTGAAAGAACGTTTCAGAAAAACTGCAGAGACCTTTCACCTCAAGGCATCAAAAGAATACGTAATGTAGTTTTCCACCAAGCCGTACCCCAAGGTTTTCTAACCCACGTCCTGTTCTTCAGGAAAGTCAGAGGGAGTTGGCTCCTATTTTCCCTTATCAAAGTCAGAATATGGCCATGAGTGGACATGGGATAAGAATTGGAATTCTTCTGGAATTTCTGCCCTGTCAATCTACATCTAAGAGCTGAAGTGAAGCGTGTTCTCAGCAGGTTATATAATCTTTTTATCACAAACTGTGGAAGTGTATGAATGAAGGCTTCACATTTCAGGTGTTAATGTTCAAGCACAGTTGGTTCTCATTCAAACGCAAAGGGTGTAACCTTTAGAGGCGTGTGTGTGTGTTTGTGTGTGTGTGTGTGTGTGTGTGTGTGTGTGTGAGTGTGAGTGACAGAGAGAGAGAGAGAGAGAGAGAGAGAGAGAGAGAGAGACAGAGACAGAGCGAGAGAGAGACAG
>JBBMFX010000128.1:6261166-6290580 GCA_037832545.1 Rhabdalestes septentrionalis
CACTCTAGACACACAAACAGCAGGAGTCCTGCAGAACCTGCAAGTTGATGTGAAAGTACAGAAACAGAACCGGCGTTTTGCACCTCTAGCTAACATGCTAATGCTTGCAGTGCAGGGAGTCCGGTTCAGAGGAGCTGAGCAGCGCCGGGCTTAAACTGTTCCCACTTTCTGTTTACACTTAAACTTACCAGAACCTTCAAGGTATCAGCCTTTGTTTTGTTTAGTTTAAATGTCATGTTGACTGTTAACGTTACAGAGAATTTTAACAAAATTTACACCTTTGTTCCTGCGTGTTTGACCTCATATATATAAATTAAATCTCAACCTAATAGAGCATCTTTGGAATGTGGTGGAACGGGAGCTTCGTGCACTGGATGTGTGTCCCACAAATCTCAATCAACTGCAAGATGCTATCCCATCAATATGGGACAACATTTCTAAAGAATGCTTTCATCACTTTGTTGAATCAATGCCACGCAGAATTAAGGCAGTTCTGAAGGCGATAGGGGGTCAAACACCATATTAGTATGGTGTTCCTAATAATCCTTCAGGTGAGTGTATGTCAGTCCTTTATAAACACATCACCATCATTTTTAAAGGACACATGTTGATTGCTCAGTTAACAGAGCTTACAGAATGTTGTTTATATATGGCATTTGCACCTGGAGTTGTTTGTTGTCGCTCCACAATGGTAGCGAGTAACCCGGACCATGCTGAGACTGGTAAATCAGAATAAATCAATCCCAGACAAAACAAACCATACATCTGTCAGAGTAATGTGGTTTACCCAGTGCTGAGAATCAAGCTCAAACTCAAGGGCTTAGCAATAGCAAACTTGGCATCGTACTGAAGAAAGCAGTGGTGGATGAATGAAAATTACTATAAAAATGAGTTGAATACAAGCATGAACTGAGGATTTACAAGGTGCAAAAGTGATAATCCTCAAAAATTGAAATGCTAGATTAGTCATACTTCATAGTCAGAACAAACCTTGTATTCATGTTTTACATAGGTTCTGAAAATGCTGTATTCTGCATGGTCAGTTTCATGATAAATGAAATAGAAAAGACATTTTACAACTACTTGTTCCATTAACTTCCTTTAAATCTTAAGAATGATTATTCTTTGCCTTCCAAAAATGTTTGGGACAAATGAGACAGATTCTTAATAAAGTGATGAAAACAGCAAAGTGTGGGGAAAAAAACAACAAATCACTCCCAATTCCTATCTGCGAAACACAGTGGAGGTAGTGTCAAACCTTTGACATGTATGAGCACCAGTGGTACTGGCAGTATCTATGGCCCAGACTTTATGAAACCACCAATTGCTAAAAACCTGAAAGGAAGACTTTATGTATATAACTTGATTCCTTAAAATGAAGTCGAGTTTTCAATGCATTTCTATGCATGGTCCATCCAATATTGACAGAAAATTTGGTTGAAATAAAGTAGACATGCTTTGATTCAATACTGCATTAATTGCCTCATTTTAAATCCAAACTACATATCTAAATACATCAACTGCATTATCAGTATACTATTCTGGGAAAAGGTTGTTTTATTGCTCAGCCTTAACTTTGAAAGAACTTTGCACTGGATAAAGTTAGCAAATGGCATTCTTGGTAAGAATAATTTTTTTGGGTATTGATTCTGTGCCACGTCCTGGTGAGGTTCAAGTCTTTCCTGCTTACACTGGACCTTTCAGAAAAAAATAAGGTAGAAACCTCAGCACTGGGGTGTGATGGGATGCCTGGACTGTCATCAGCGGGGGCGGAGAACATCCTGTCAGCACTAGCGCTTCTACTGACTCAGCACCAGTATCGCATTCAAAGTGACATCTCAGAGAAGACCTCAGAGACACCATTGTTGGATATTTTATATTCTTCTTGGCTATAGGTGAAGAATGTCACCACACTTGAGGAAATATTGTCAAACCCGCAGGCCTTCCAGACAGCCAACAAAGGACAATGCAGAGCATTATCAGCAAAAATTCCAGGTGGTTGTGTCACTCTTAAAGAAACTTTATAAATTATAATTAAATCTAGAATACAGTCTATGCATTTTAGAGAAGCATCTTTTGAGGCAAGGTTCCCCCCACTCCGCTCCCGGAGGAACCTCGTCCCGCCCATTTTAGTGCTCTCATCTTTAACACACGATTTGAACTCAATAAGGAATTCCTAATGAGCTCATCGGTTTGATCAGGTGTGCTGGGAACGCTTAAAACACTACAATGTCCAGGACTCTGGGCCCCAAGAACCAAGGTTGGAAACATTGCTGTAAGGGACTGCCATCTTGTGTCCATGGTTCAAAACAACACTGACCTCAAGGTCATGGATTATATTGCTATTTACTGCATCATAAAGATTGGGCAAGAGCATTGTATTCAAGCTCCAGTAATCAAATGTTATCGGTTTAAATGTCTACCTTAATGTCTGGTTGGCAAGTGGAACTAGAATAGTACATACAGGTCAGGGCCCAGTTAGTTTTATGTCTGTACAATCTGAAGACAATCACAACTAAAGAAGACATTTTGCAGCAACGTCCTTTCTAGGTCTACCTGAGCACACTAATATAGGAACAGCTAGCTGAGAGCTTGTTCAATGATAGGTGGAGGAGGCGAGGGAACACTTTCCCCCCATCTTGATGGTGCAAACAAATCTCATAAGTTTAAATGTGACCATATAATTAAAATTTTATATAAAAAAAAAAAAACAGAAAACATGTACATGAGCTTTGTAATATGAAAAAATGAACAAAAAATAAAAGAAATGCTTGACTTACTCTAAAATAATGATCATGTTCATGGTCCTTGTCTGCTCCAAGCATTTACAGACCAATTAAATCAAAATAAAAGGAGAGAAGATGAGAGCAAAAGTTGTTTTATTAAAACCATGCACATCACATGTGTTAGTGCAAATATTTAACTCTGTTGCTTTCTGTACTCTTTACAAAATAGAATTTAAACAGTTATCTATTCAGAAAAGTAATTCTGAACTGTTACCCCCCAAAACAACATTTGCAAACAAAATTATTTACAGGTAGAACGACGTGTACCACTGGCTCATTGACGAAAGTGGACGGTAGGTGGGGTTTTTGTTTTTGACATAGATCGCCAATTTCATTGAGATCAATAAGACGGTTGGGTTGGTTGGTAACGTGTGCAGTCCTACAAGCTACAAAGAACTAATTAACCAAAGAAAAAGATAAACTCTGTTCAAGAATTAGTTTAAAAGCAATGTAGACATCACTTTTCTAATGGTTTACAAATGGACGTTAGCAAATTTAGCTGGGGTACTACAATATGCGACCGGCCGCATTAGACTAATAAATGTAACTTTGCATGAAAACATATTGCTTTTAAATCAAACATTGCTAGCAAACAAACATGCAGTAGTGTGAATGAAAAAAAAACATCTTAACCAAAAGGGGTGAAAAAACAAATTTGGTGGGGAAAAAAACCTGATGGCAAACATTTGTTCGGAAGGTGTTGAACTGTGTGTATTACAAAAAGAGTGATCTCTCACAAATGACCGAAGGCATGTTAATTGTTTGAAAACCGAATGCAGCAGAACATTTGATGTGATCAGTGTCACTGATATTCAACTTTATTTTTGTGAATATTATGTATATTTACACACATACATTCGTACATACATATTTACAGACAAAAATCACTAGGCGGAGTCTCCCTCCCTAGCTTGCTTTCTAGCATTGCAGTCAATGTGTGTGAAGGAAGAGATGTCAAAGTCTGATGTTAATATAAAAAAAAAGAAAAAGAAAGAAAGAAAACATCCTCAAAAAGTCCTCTAACTGAAAAAACGTGCTCGAGGACATGCTCTGTTGCTTTTAGGAACTTGGAAAGTTAACCTGTGCTACACCATGCTTTGCATTTGTGTCTTTATTATTTTCTGAGGGCTGTAAAAAAATAAATTGAAATTTATTGACAAGGTGGAACAAGGTTAAGCTTGTTTGCTCCATGACAGAGTTTATTTACAGCGCAGCAGACAAAATGTGAACCAACAACAAACAGATCATTGGCCGTTTCTCTCCAAAACATACACTGCCCAACCCTGTCCACTCATTCCAGTCCGAAAGCTATTTTAAATAGTTCACTTCCCATTTTACCCATCTTAGTCCCTCGGTTTCACTATAGGAAATTCACCAAACATTTCTGTGCTTCAGTTGAAGTAGAGCTTTGACAATGCACAACCCACAATTTTGCACATTTTTTGCAAAGCTTTTACATCCAACTCATTTTCTTCCAAGAGCTAGTACTCCGTGATACAGATAAGGCAGCAAAACCCCAAAGCTTTGTTCAGGAGGCACTGCAGAAGCAGTTTGTTTACAGTAATCAAGCTACTGCAGCCCTATTGGTTGGGAGTTTGTTCATTGACGAGCTTTAAATTTTAAAATATTCAAAAAGTGCCCAACTGGTCGGTGTAAAAGCTACAATATACCCAAGTCAATGCTTCATCCCGTCGCAGAGTCCTACAGCTCAAGGAATTATTTCCATGTTAAGTAGTGTAGTGTCTTTGACATTAACATTTGCATTTAAAGTACACAATACAAAGAAAACGACAAAAGCGTACAATGACATTACTGTGCTGGTCGTTGATTGGAACACGGTGGCTGGAACACACAATTACAGCACAGAGGACTGAACGATTTAGAGACATTTTCTTTCTATTGAATGAAGCGCCACGTTAGTGGAGCATGAGTGGCACTTCACTGAAGACAGACGTGTCTGTGAGTGTTTACACGCATCTAGTAGTAGTTAAATTAGGCACCCCCCCCCTTTTTTTGTGCCCTATCATTTAAGATTATAATTTGGCTTTCCATCTACTTGGAATACCACATTAACATCTAACATGGCAAACCACAAAAAACATGAACTAAACTCGCCAACAAAATGTTTGGTACCCATCTGAAAGGAGAAAACAAACAAACAAACAAAAAAGCCTAGTTTAGGCCACTTTAATAATCAAAATTCCCATCTAACTGAAAAAAAGCTGATTTTTAAAATTATTTTTTTTTACCTCATCTATAATAGAAGTTACACCCTTTATGTCCCCCTTTTTTTCTCTATAATATGTACATCTGTAATTTATACAGTCATGGTGGAGACCCTGGGGCTCTGTTTGGAGGTAACATGTCCGGAGTAGGCCTGACCTCAAGATTAAAACTGACACCGGGTCTAGAGGGCGGACTGCGCCGTGGTCCAGGACAGTGGCTGCAGTGGTATGAAGGGGTGTTGTGATTGGCTATTTATCTCAGGAGGAGCTCTTGGCCAAGCTGGGATACAGCACCACTGCCGTCACGGCAACCATCACGGCGACTGCTGGCATCCAGGGCATCCAGCCACTCTGAAAAGGGGAGGGACAGATAAACAGCACTAGAATTAGCAAAGACTTTTCAAATACCAGCGCCAGAGCGAGAAGCTCAATGGCACTGGAACAGCGGCTGAGACTGAAGACAGAGAGAGAGAGAGAGAGAGAGAGAGAGAGAGGGAGAAAATAGAGCGGGAGAGTGAAAGAAATTATAGAACCAAATAAAGAAAAAAAAAACTCAGAGTGAAAAAACAAAAAAGGTAAAGACTCAAAGAGACATTTACATCTGAATAGAGAGTGAATGAAAGAGACAGAGAGACTGAGTGAGATGGGGGAGGGAGAGAGAGAAATAACAGCTATTTATGCTGAAAGTACCATTTACCTTATGGAACTTGGAAAATTGAAATCAAACACTGCCTTCTTTCTTCAAAATCAAATAAGGTAAAAACAAATGAAAGACAAGCAGTGTTTGATTTGAATTACAGCCAAAAAACAGCAAAGCAAATGTATGTAGCTCAAAGCAAAAAATGGAAAGAAATAGATGAAGAAAAAAAAAAAAAAATCCAAAATCCCTATTGCAGAGATTTACTTACACAGTAGTGGTCCAAGCAAGACAAGACAAGTAATGGATGACTGATTAGTAGGTGGTTTTGTGTGGACGAGGAAAATGTTAGATTTCCCCAAGTGTTGCTAAGCACCAAAAATGGATTTTGGGCAAAGCGTGAGCAGAAATGATTCTTTATTTTATTGGCCATGCATTTTTGATAACAAGATGGTTAACAGTAGAGAGGGGAAAAAATAGAAGACACACAGACACGGACTTGACAGGAGCGCTGTGTACCTTTCTACCACAATTGGCCGAAGCACCAATACAGCAAAGCCAGGATAAGGCCGATGAAAATGGCTTGGACAGGCTGCAATATGGATGGCTAGAGGAGGGAAGGGATATTACAATAATCAACTTTTACGCTAATCAACAGAAATCGGGTCTGAAGGGGCGACTCGTAACTGCTAACACAAACAAATAAACAAGGACTCAAATGGAACAGGAAAAAAACCAAGGAGTATTGGTAAATTAAGACAAACGTAAAAAATAATCATTGAATGCCTGACAGCCACAGATACATTTTCAACATCTACAAGCAGGACATAAGAAACAAGGACAGTGGGGAGGAGTTAATAGACCATGTTAAACAAAATTTTCTGAACTTATGAAAACAGCCTGTAACTGGTGTTTAAAGGGCCGCCAATCACTTTTAGCAATCAGAGGGACCAGCATGGTAGGAATGGCTAACACAAGTTCTGTTCAAAGCACAAATGGTGATATAAGGACATGCTGTGGACCACAAATGTAATAGAGTCTATAGAAATGTATGTATGAATTATTTTCCATAAATTGTTTTCAAAATGCCTTTCTCTCATATGCTGTAAGAAATCAAGGACAAAGACTCTCAGATGTGAATGATGCTGAAGCATCATATTAAAAAGTGATTGACTGTCCTTTAAAATTCCAGTTTAAGGATGTTGTGTGGCCTCCTTGATCGATAAGCAGTAAAAGTGAACAGCTGCGGGTACAGCTAGTGATGTGACTGTTTAACAGTGTAAGCAGTGATCACTAGCTTTGCAAAACCCTGATAGGGAACAAAATACCTATAATTCTTAGCGGAGAAAAAAGTGTGGTCCAAAAAAAAAAGTTGAAGAAAAATTCTGGCAACACCAGAAAGTTCCAGAGGATTTTTGTTAAGCAACTCAAGACACCTTCAAAAGAAATTAAGAGAGCAAAACTAAAAACGAATGTTTGGCTTGACCCACACCTCTCATGATGCCTACATAAATATTTAGGATTTTCCCCACAAGGCACAAAACCGGTTTCCCATGTAAGGCCCAAGCTCTGTATTTCCCTGTGCCGTGCAAATGTAAGCAGCAGGACGTCAACTTTGTGCTGACTGTGGTGGGCAAAGAATCTCCAGAGAGAGCATTTAATTAACTGAGCTTCGACAAATTGCTTCACATCCTGTGAAAATCACTGGAGTGCTGAAATGTGTTGAGTAAAACAAGTATACGTTCACGGTCACCGTTATTAGAAACCCCTTTCCTGTTACTTCCAATTGCCACCCACTTTGAGGTCCAACACAGTCATTTAGAGACTGCAGCCAATTTGCCTGTCAATCATCCTCCAACCCCTTCATCACTGATCACTTTCTGGTGGATCTTCCACAGTGACATTAGTGTGTGTGTGTCAGGTGAGAGTGGTCAACCACAGAAAAATATCCAGCCACAAATGTGTGGTCCAATACTGACCACTGATAAAGTGACGGAAAAAGCTATGCCCCTCAAAAGGTTGGGGGTTCTAGGTGGGGGTTATATAAAAGTGGCTAATAAGTGTATAGAGGAATAGTGCTAAAATCTTGGACTACATATACAAAATTAGCCCTTATTTATTATATCAAAAAATTTTATAATAACCATACATGGCTACCTCAAGAGTCCCAGGTGATCTTTATGCTTACAGGTCAAAAAATGTTGAAAGTAAAATGCACGGGTCTCAAACCTGTCCAGAATGGGCTGCTGTAGGTGCAGGTTTTCGTTCCAACCAAGAAAAAGCCACACCTGAGTAGCTGAAATCCAAATCCAACTGATTACAGAGGTGGAATCAGGTGTGCCTCCTACTTGGTTGGAAGGAAAACCTGCACCCACAGTGGCCCTTTCTGGAAAAGTTTGAGAGGCCTGGTAAAACGAATTTGCTGTGGTATGCCCTGAAATACAAACACATACATTCCTGGCACGAACTGCAGCAGCAGTTATCAGCACTCACATTCTTGCCCTTCTCCTGCAGCAGCTTCAGGTTGACCTTGCACTGCTCCAGCTCGTCATTGATGGAGCGCTTCTCCTGCTCGGTCCGCTCATACCTCTGCCTCAGATCTGAGAGCTGAAACTGAGTGTCCTCATACTAGTGAGAGGGAGAGAGGAGAAGAAGGAGGAAAGTGTAAAACCATTATTCTATTGCCTCTTCTTATTTTCTCTGTAGCAACATGTATGTTCCTGATGAAAAATGAAGTGTCAAGAGACTTAATGAGAACCTCTTTCTGCAGGTTCTTGGTGCGGTTCTCAGCCTGGGTCAGCTGCACCTTCAGCTTGCTGGCGTCCTGCTGGTGCTGGTCCTGCATGGAGCCAAGCTTGCTCTCCAGGTCGCCCTGCGACTTCTCCAGAGCATTCAGGCTGCAGCTCAGCGTGGCACTCTGCTCTCTGGAGCTGCAAAACAATGACGATCAATATTCTACAGCAATGATCAGCAGGTGGGCATTTTAGTGCCATATGTTGTGGGATATGAACTATAAATGTATTGTTCAGATCCCACAACGTATATACATATACACACACTTTCTTTCATTATTTATTTACACTTATAGTCATGCATGAACACACCACAGCACACAGCGTGATCGATGTGAAATTCTCTCTCTGCATTTATCCCATCCACCAAGTGAAGCAGGGGGCTGCCACCAACGAGAGACGCCTGGGGAGCAGTGTGTGGGTACCACAGTGATGAGACTAGAATTTGGGATTCTAACCCCTAACGCCCTAACCATTAGGCCACCTGCTGCCCATTAATAAATCATATTTTCATTAAAAAGACATATTAGGCAAATATACAGTATTCTACTGAAGCTGAAAAGAGAATTTACAAATATACAGTAATACCTAACAGAGCTTAATGAAAGGACAAACTTGATCCAATATGCTTGATGCTCTGAAGTGCAACCTATCCAAACACATAACTTGATACCTCTCTACCCATTACTCTCTAATAGGGCTATTCTAGTAGGGATTGTAGAGTGGCCGGGTCAGACAAACAAGGCTGCTTCAGAGCAGCACAGTGGTGCTTTGTGTGCATAATGGGCAGGGCAAGCCAGAATGGCACTGAGATTGCCATTACCTGTGACAGATTCTAGTGCAGGGGCAGCTCAGGAACTAAAGTATCCTGACAATAAAGCTTTAGATAATCAACAACAGGGCTGGAGGAGCATAGCTGACCGAACAAATTTAAAGGCTGGAACATAAGTAGTTATTGTAGATCCTCAAAAGCATCTGCTGTCTTCAGAATTAATCAACTAAATACTTTTCACAGAATACAATAAACAATTAAATGTTAGATCCATAAGATAATAGTTCAAGAACACAGTTCAAGAACACACGGTTGCAAAGCAATCAGCCAGGTATGGAACTGCAGCAGTGTTACTGCAGCAGCAGTAGCCATAAATGCTTAATGTAGACAGTCAGCACAACAGGAGAAAGTGGGCTGTCTAAGCTTACTCAGGGGAAAAAAACTATTTGCTGTAAGAAATAAGTGGGTAATTGTATGAAAGTCCAGATCTCTTAAAGGCCAATAATTTTACCCACCAAATCCAACTATATTTTCTTGATTCCGAATGTGATAAAATAACCAAAATGCACCTGGAAACCACTAGTTGTTGGTCTGCAAGGGTTGCTTGGCTGATTTTGCAGACTGACCTGTCCAGCTCCACCTCAAGCCTCTGCAATTTCTCCAGCAGGGCAACTTTCTCTGAGCGCAGAGATCCACATTCCCTCTGTAGACTCGAACATTCAGTCTGCAGTTTCTCAAGTTCACCTGTAAAGAAAGAAAAAGGAAGGTTACATATAAAAAAACACATACATTTCAAACAATTGTTAATTTTGCGTTGGGGTGTAAAATTGCATTGTAAAAATATTATGGCACAAAAATTAAACATTATCCATTGAAGAGAACTGTGTAGAGTATAATGACTCCAAAGTGCCCCATTAGCTCAAAATGTGATATAACTTCTCAAGTCACCAGCAATTTGGCAGTGACACCAAGATCCAACATTACTTCACCTTCAAACAGCTGAAATGAATAATAACCCTCAAAACCCAGAAAACATTTGCCCCACAAAAATTTTCCTGCTCCACTATGAGTAAAATAGTTGTGGTTCCACATTTTGAGCAGATATTTTCTGAATATGATGCATTCCAAATTGCACCGGTCACAAAAGAGGCCCCTTATAGAACACACCACAGGACACTGTTTGGTATTCTCTCTCTGCATTTAACCCATTCACCAAGTGAAGCAGTGGGCACACAGCAACAAGAGGAGCCTGGGGTGCAGTGTGTGGGGATGGTACTTTGTTCAAGGGTACTTTAGTAGTGCACCTAGCAGTCCTGGGGTTCACCTTCAAATCGCAGAGCCTACTCCCTAAACTAGGCCAAAAACGACCTCAAAAAATGATCAAGCAATCCTATACAGATCAAGGCCTATGGCATAGTAAGTGTCTCAGTGTGCAAATGATGACAACCCTGTTGGACAACAAGAGAAAAGGCAGGGTTAGAAGGAAGAACAAACCTATTCCGTGACACAGGAGGACACATTGAAACATGCTATGAGAAGCAGACCACCTCGAAACGGCTAAATCGATACCAGGTGTGAGTGCACTGTCAGCCCATGTTGCGTAACCAGATGGATGTCTTGGGAAACAAGGCCTAATACTGGGCCTGTGATACAAATTTATGTCTCACTGTGCTCCCGCATTTGACCCAGACTATTCTCTCGAGCTCAGGGATCTGTGTTTTGTTAGACCCATAGTGTAAATAATTGTGGTTTTCCTGTTGACTATTTGCATTACAGATGTAGCACGGAGATCAAGCAGCAGCCTGCATAAACCAGACACTCTCCTTTTTGGTACTACGCGACTTGTAAAAACTAAGGGCACAAAAAAGAATCCAAATAACTGGTAACTGCATGGCTGCATACAATTTTGCAAAGTGATTATATGCAGCAATTAGGAAGACACTAACTCAGTGTGGCTGAATGACTTCACAGTAATCTATGGGAGACAAATACTTGCTTATTTTAAATATTTACGAGTTGCAGACATTCATCAGAACATTACGAGAAATGTAGAATTAGAAAATCAAAATCTGTGGTTAGATCCCCATCATACAAGGTTTAAAGTCTTTCCAAGTATGACATAACAGTGCACAAACATACAAATGTTGCTCGGGTACACCAGTTCTTCTTATCCTGCTAAATAAGGCCTGCATTTCTGTAAATGCTTGTCACTACACTGAGTGCACACGTGTGTGTCTCTCTCTACAGTGTTCTTATATTTACTTATGTATCCACTCTATATGTACATAATGGCTACATATATACACAATCATTCTGTTCATACAACCTGCCTAAGTCTACATTTTGTTTACATGTATGTGCATATATGTATATACACACACATGTATATCTCTTACAATACAGATGTTTTATTTTATATTTGGAGAATGTATATTGGATTTATACACTATATTATTCTATTCTATAGCTTTTGAAATTTTTGCTGCTCTTAACTTTGTACTGTCCATTTTTGTCGTAACAAAGCAACTTTCCCCATTTGTGGGACTGATAAAAGTTCATTTTATCTTACCACAGCCTACTCTGTGAAGTGAAGCCTGAAGTATCAGTGGCTTCCCAGAGAAAATTAGACTGCAACTTGAACTGAACCACTGACCAGATCTCATAATGCTTTCCCAACAGTTTAGTGTTGCCATGATTAAAAGTCATTGGGGGGGAATCACAGTAAATGAAGAGGGAGATCAGAACCTTGTAGCTGGATGGCTCTCTCCTGGTGCTGGCTCTGCAGCTTGAAGCTAGCCTGCAGGGTGCTGATCTCCATTTCGTAATCCGCTGCCGCCTTTCTCCACTTGTCCAGTTCAGCCGTGACCGCGCTCAGATCTCCCTGAAGGCCGGCGATCTCGCGCTCCCGCTCAACAGTGGCGGCCTCCATAGCATGACGGAGTACGAGCACTTCCTCCTGGGCGCTGTACAGCTCTTCCCGTGTGGTAGAGATGGTGTTCTCTCTCTGCTCACGCAGTGCCTCCATATCTGACTGCAGCTTGGCAAGCTGGCCTAGACGACAAAACGGAAACGAGACAAATTCATATACGACAAAGAGACAACGTTCAAGGAGACAGGGTCTTCAATCAAATCTCTGTTAATTAATAAACTGAAAACTGAAAAAAAAAAAAAGTTATCTAGATGCACACAATATTGTGCAAAATCTTAGGCTCCTGTAAATATCTGTACTGGGACTATTATTCATACATCACACATATCCATATTAATATGTTTACCTGTCAAACCTGCACTTAACAACCTAACATCTACAACGTCTGGTACTGTGATCACTGTTCTTATTATATTCATTTTCTCTGTGGCACAACCTTCTCTTTTGCACATGCACTTTGTAGACCTTACTCAGTCTGTTCACTTACCACACTAATTCTCCACCCCAAACAGTTCTTATTTTTATATTATATATATTATTTATATTAATATTCCACCCCCTTACAGCTCTGGCAATGCATTTGCACTATATCTACTTACTTCACTCCACCATCCTTACCATCTTCTCATGTTTTCTACTTGTTTCTTCTAGTGTTTATGGTTGGGCGTTGCAAGAAGCATTTCACTGCATGTTTTACCAAGTATGATATTGTATGTGAAATAAAATCTTAATCTGAATCGTATTTTAATTATTTAGATGAGTGAGCCACTGAGGAACCGAGGAGAAATCTGGAACCGAAACCATGTTCTCCTCACCAGCTCACAAAACAATATTTAATAATCATATGTTCATACTTTTACTGCTTTCTTATTCGTTTATATGTATTCTACTTTACTAGCAGACAGACATTCACTCGTTACTTAAAATTGCCTTTAATTTTTTGCACAGCTCTCCGTAGGCCTTAAAATCCAAAATGGCAGTCTGCTTTAATTAGATAGCCATCTCTCTAAACTGTCATTTAACGAAATGTGTTCAACAAGACAGTCTAAACATCACTCACTCTGTAAGTACTGGATCTGTTTGGCTGATTCCTCCGTCTGTTGCCTGTTAGTTCTCCTCTCCTCCTCAAGTAGAGCTGAGAAGGGGGAAAAGAATGAAGTCACAGAAAATCATGTAACATAGAAAAACTACTTTTTGCTGCAGCAAATAATTGTACTGGATGATTTAAGCAAAAATAGCCAGGTGTGCTCCAACAGAGCTACAGACCCAGAGAGCTTAATTTATTAGTATAAAATTACAAAGCAGTAGGTTTAATTCTTTAAGAAGGCTATGTTCATTTTCAGGTTTTATCTGTTTATATACAAATGTGTCACACAGTGTCAGAACCTACGTTAACAAGTCTGTTTGAGATTACTTAACTTAAATTTAATTGTTCATTTTAAAATACTGCTTTCAAGCAGTCCTCTTAAAAACATTTACACATAAAAATGAGTGGTTCGCCAGAGGATCGTGCACCTTGCAGCTCAAGACATTTCTGCTTGCCGGTGTTGGCGAGCTCCTGGGCCTCCAACAGCTCTCTGTGTAAGTGATGAATGACCTGCTCTGTGTCTCCAGGCTCCAGGTTGGCCCTCTGCAGTTCATCTACATACAAACAGCAGATGGCACGATCAGAGAACACAGCGGAAAAATAATCAATCAATATATAAATACACAAACACACACACAAACACCCACAACCAATAACCATGTCCTGAACAGACTTGAAGGGAAATTCCAAAAAATACAGAAGTTTAATATAATGTAATCACTGAGATTCACAAATTCAGAGCGGCTTCAAATGATATTGTATTCAGAAAATATATCTACAATGACTATTACAGCACCCGTGATATAAACAAGGGATCCCATCCAGCAGAATGCCCTTTTTAATTACAAGCCAAAATGCCAGTTACCTGTTTCTTTTGCGTTTTTATACATAATGCTGGCAATGGTAAAATAGTACACTAACTTATATTAAACAAGATTTTCAAACATAAAGTTTGACTGAAGCACAGCTCTGAGCACAGAACAGTCAAACAAACCACTGTGGCCAAAACAATCCAAGCACAATTGTGGAAAAAAACATCACAAATTGCCCTGTATTCCTTCCATAGAGAGTATCGGTTTCTAAATGCCGGTTAAGCGCACAAAGCGAGTTCACATGTCTTTCTTATTCATTGTGGTTAAGATCCTAAAAAGATAAGCCTTTTGATTTTTCTCAGAAGCAATTAGTGAAAACTGACCTGGTCTGTATGGAACAAAGGTAATCAGTCTTGCACAAATTAGGTAATTATGTATCTTCTAAATTTTTCCACCAAAATACAGCAACATATGAAATTTAACAAAGCTCTTAGAGCTCTTCCCGCATGCATGGGCACAGTTCTTATCCAGAGATGAGGTGCATGGCTGCCATGTGGAGAACATGGTGCATCTTGTGGAGAACATCACTGTTAGCAGGCCAAAGCCACTTACAGACAGTCTGGAAGCCTTTCAGCTGATGTGCCAAGCCCTTCTTTCTGTTTTCCTGCTTTTTTTTCTAGATACAGAGGCCCTTCGTTGTGGCCCCTCATGTGGTCTAGAAATTACAGGCTTTGCCGAAACCTCGACTCCATCCATAAACCAATGAACATCACTTGTCTGAACTTAGCACAGATGTTGGTGATGAGGTCATCTGTTAATTTTAGCTAAAGAGATTTAGCTTTCACATCAGACGGTTGCCAAACGAGGTGTTTACTGAGGCTGGTGGTGTATTCAAGCTGAGAGCTGATGTAACAAACACTCTTTTGTCCACTTAAAGTCTCTGATGTGCTGCCATGGACCTAATGAGAAAGGAAGTCATGATACATAAGCTACGTGAGTCATTATTAGCCTTTACCTAATTACATAGGACACTGTTGAGGCTAAACCATGGTAAGCCGAGTCTAAATGCCCCTACGTCATAATCCTTGCAGGTTATAAAGCTCAATTATGATTTTTGAAGACAGAAATGAAACTGATTTTAGGTCTTTGATATAAAATAGCTGGAGACCAACAGCACCCACAATTAATATATGAAAATCTTATCACAACCTAATTTTAATATCAGTTTATTTACAAATGCCTAAAGCTCTTCTTTGAGGTGTTTCAAAGCAAGCAAATAGAGTATTAAACTTGAACCATTAAAGCAAAGAAAGAAGGTTCACATGGTCCTTAGAGTTGTTCAAGATCACCCTCTAGAGGAAGGTGTGAGAAGTCCTCAAGACTAACTGTGAATAAGTTGTTGTTTCTTTTCATTTTTTTTCCCAAAATTGATGGACATCTACAAAGGCTGCTAAATGTTTCTGACCTTGATTTAGTGATAGAACTCTGAATTATTAAGATGTCCTTACTTTTTTTTTTTAAAGAGAAGAAAATGGTTCTTAAAATCAGCAGTTCCCTAACTTGTACTGAGGGACTCCACAGATGGTTCACATTTTTGCTTAAGTTAACTTACAACATGTTATTGGGAATCCCTGAGGACTCGTTTGTGAACCACTTCTTTAGAGAGCCATCCACTGAAAGTCTTTTTCAGAAACTAAATGTAAATCTGGAACCTTCATTTTGAGTGTATAAGTGGTATTTACTCTACAAGCAAAATAACAGGATAGAAAAAAATTAACTTTTAGCAGACATGCACTGAAATTAGCTGGACAATAAATCATGTGACGGTTTACAGCGGATGTGTCCACAGCCTTTGTCCTGCATGATGTCTTTCACAGCTGGCCAACAGGCAGCAGGACATGTTCTTAGTATGAATAAGATCCGAATAAATCTGCCCAGATTCAGGTTTATACTGTGGTAAAAACTACCATAATGTTACAAGGGAAATGTCACAACCACCAACGAGAAGAAGAAAAGGATGATTTTACTCATACAACAACATTGTGAAGTCTATTGGCCAAAGCTTTAGCCTAAGATACCATACCTTGGTTCAAAACGTAGGCCAGTATACAAAAAAAATGCAGCTAATTCCTATTCACTAAGGCACCAAAGGCCTGCAACATGGGTCAGCAGAAAGAGAAAAGCAAAAAATGCAGTCTAAGGGGATTCCATAGCGATTCGTTTAAAAATTTATCACTCGTCTTAATGAACTGTGAAATGAATGAAAATTTATGTAATATCCTCAGCATTGCTCCACATTTAAAGGCAATAAGCTCCAGAACCACAAGCCAAACAGAGGGGAGTTGTGTGACACATGGTGATGACATGATTTGTTTTAGATTAAAACAAACACTTTTTGCCATTTTAAATGGCAAAAATAAGTTCCACATTTATAATAAGATTTATACTAGGTTACTCATCTCCTTTGAAGCATATTATGACTCTATGCACTCCAAAAAAAGCCAATTCCTGAGTATTTCTTAATTAGGCCAAGAGCTCACTGTTGTGTAATATACATGGTCCACACTTGTACCCTCAGTGAATATAATTGACAAAATTAGAGATGGTCCATTGAGAGTATCAGGTCAACAAATAAAAGCGTGCTGGAGGTAGCTCAATGGGTAGGATACTTGCCTTTGGACCCTGAGGTCATGGGTTCAAATCCTACACTCAGCACCTCTACTGGGTCCCCAAGCGAGACCCTTAACCCCAAGTTGGCCCCTGTAGTTAGAGAATGGAAGTCGCTTTGGATAAAAGCGTCTGCTAAATGCCGCAAACGTAATTGTAAATGTATTCCCTCAACAGAAAAAGAAAAATATGTATTGGTTCTAATTGAGAGGAAACTTCAGTCGCAATGTCAAATTATTTAGAGATGACTCAATATCAGTAGCAGGCCAATAAATGAAAAAATGCTATTTAACAAATCCAGCCTGAAATATTACAGAATTATTTTAGAATAACAAAGTGAAGCACATCACATTCTGAAAATAGTACCATAGTACAATAGAACCATAGTGGAAAAGAATCACTAAATGTTTACCAAGTTGAATATCACAACTGAAGATCCAACACATTAGTTCCACTAATGAGCTCTTGACGAAGAGCACCTTAAATACCATTCCAGTGTAGATACTTCATTAATCTGATCGAAAAAATGCCAAGAGTGTGCAAAGCTGTCATCAGAGCAGCAGGTGATTTTTTTCAAAATATTAATCTAAAATGCAGCCAATAAAAAAACAAAAAATCATTGAATATAAGGTCCAAACCTTCGACTGGGTAGTGTATATGTCATGAACAATCTGCAATTGCTACATAAGTCATGAAGATCGATGTTTTACTTTTTGTAGATGAGGGGAATCTATTTAAAGCACACCTGATTTAAAGAATAAAAAAATTTTCAGACCAGTATTGTCAGTGTCATATGCTGCCTTCACGTGGTATGGGAAAGACGATTCTTTCCCGTTTTAAAAGTCCTTTTGAAAAAACATGGCGGACCCACAGTTTGTCTTGAGCTGTTACTTAGGCAAAACTGTCTTAGACTTAATAATTAATCTGCTACAACCACAAGAGGATGGTGTATGTCCCTAAATTGAATAGGTTGCAAATTATTCGCTAACCGCCAAAAAATAAAAAATAAAAGATTTATAAGGGTGCAACGCTTACCATTCATGTTGCTTTTTTTTCCTTCGCTCTCCGCCATGTTGAAAGGTCAAAGCTGATCTCATCCACACAAATCGTGTATCAAAAATTCTCCCAATTCTCCAGGGGAGATTTGGACATAAGAGGGTGTTCAAGTGCAGTTTTCAAGAAGGTTTCTGGTATTTACGATAATTCCCAATAGGACATGAATGCACCAATAATACGAAAATAAAAATGTGTCAATGTAGTCTAACCCTTAGCCCACGTCTCTGACAACATACATAATCACGCTCGTTACTAAACAGACCATGTCAGCGATGCTCTAGATGCCACTGCGTTCAACACGGTTACCTTCAAGTCCAGTAACACAATAAGACTCTAAAATTATTATTAGAGCTTTCATTAAAAGAAATTTGAAGAAGATTAAGTCTTTCAGATTTTAAAGGGACAAAGAAGAAGAAAAAAAAAAGGTCACTGGCCCTCATCACTTTCACAAGCAACAAGATTACAAAATAGCAAGACCGTACTTCACTCCACAAAAAGTCTGGCCAGTCTTTTTAACAGGTGGCAAGAATAACATGATAAAGTTCTCACAGTTCAAAAGTTCACCATACCTTGATACGAATTGGTACATATGTATATATCTAAATACAGTCTTCAAATCTACATTTCTGCCACCCAGATTTGAAAACCATCTTCAAAACACTCAGTTATAATAAACAGTTTTGCTAATGCTGATCATACTGGTATGACCTATGAAAGTAGACCTACATATTAAAACCATTTAATATGCTTATCTTGTTTTTATACTATTAAAATGATCCAAACTTCTGAATGCTTGTATATTACACAGGGAGAAGAGGAATGAGACATCCTATCAGGCACATCAACAGAAGATGGAAAACTGAACAACTGTTGCCTTTAAAAAGGAAGCCTGGTCATCCTGGAGCAATGTCAAAATTCCAGGCTCTACAGATAAGCCTCCACTCAAACATTTGTGACGCACCCTGATTGCACTATATTCTAGAATGGTCTATCAGAGGGAATGAAAGCTTTGAGAGTTTAGGTGGGTGAAGGTAGCAGCTGAGAGATGGGCTGAAGGGGCTGAGGGGTGAGGTGAGGGTCTCTGATCCACAAAAGCCCACACAAACACTGACCAGAGATTAACACCCTCTCATACACATCACTACCCTCTGAGAGTAGTTTCACCACCTGCACACAAGTTTTCATCCCCTGTTTACATAAGCGCCCTCAACATAAAACCCAATAATTATGACAGTAATATATGGGCTACACCATGCTAGTTCTTTATTAGAGACAGCGCCAACCCAAAATAGGACAGCTGCATTTACTGTGATAAACCACATCATATTATGCTTTTCTAAATAGGTCATGGTTATTGTAAGTACTCCTAGAATGCTAGGAGTGTTTGATATTAGAGACACTATTTTTAAAAAATGTCCTCAGTTTCAAAATTGTTACAACTGCCAGATCATTTTGAGCTACTTCTTTGTAAACTGCAAGGAAAAAAACCCTATAGGCACCTATAAGTGATTTATGCTACACTGTACGGGTTTATTGGGAAAAAAACTAGCAAAAAACATACTCACTTTTATATAAAAAGAATGGAAAAATTCATTTGAAATTCTCAACCTGTACAGTTTTATAACAGTCAAAAATGTAATAACCAAAACAAATAAATAAATCTACAAGGGTTGTTTTTAGCTGATGACAATGATGAACATTACATGGCATTTCACACAGACATCCCACTCCCTCCCCAGAACTTTCCTTCCCAATTACACTCTAATTGGTTTACATTCCAGTGGTGCCCCAAGCCTGCGCTCCAGTGAAGCGAAAAGTGGGACAGCCTAAACTGGAAAGCTCCAGTCTGCTCACACCTGTTAAACTCCAACAGAGAACACTGACTGTTCCTCTGCATCAGAATTATCAAAACCTTATATAGCCTCAACAAGCAATGCCACACCCTGTGGAGCCTAACTGCTATGTGGCATGCCAGTCCACTGAGCCCAAACTGGCACTACAGCCTAGTCAAAGAATATGACTAATGTACCAGGAAGGATAACACACTCACAACCCTCAACAACTCACAATGAGCAGTAAACACAGCCTACATTCTTAATGCAAAACCACAAAGTACCTTTAAGCAGAGTAACCCTGTTCTGAGGCTCGTTCAGCTCCTGCTCGTCCATTTGCCCGTCTGGAAAAGAACCAAAACAGAGAATTATAGAAAATGCAGGACAAGCACAGAACAAATATACTCAATTTAAGGTTTAAATTTAAAAAAATTATTCTGGCCTTGAACCACCTTCATGAGAGAAATTGGTGATTCCAATAATGTATTAAAAATGTATTGTCTCCCCCCCCAAAAAAAGATCAAATATAAAGCACAGAGCTAAGATTAAAATAAATATGCTTCAGAACATAAGACAACATACAAATGCTAAAGAAAAAGTACCTGAAGTGTCGTCACTGCTTTTGTCCTTGCTGGGGCTGAGTGTATCTGACATATCAGACTCTTTAACATCTATTTGATTTTCTGTGGGGAGATTGGAACATACCACTTTAGATGGAGAGAGGGGGGAGACACAGGCCAACACGTTTCAAAAGTTTAAAGCAACAAGGCCACATAGAAGTTTTCAGAATCTTCTTGGTTATGTTTTTAAACATACAGAAAAAAGTAAAATATTGTTTCTCAAACATGAAGGATAACAAGCATTTACACTAACAATTGACCGTTATATTAACACCTGGAGTGGTTGACCCTTCTGACTCCTACCAGCTATTCACCACACATGGTCATATATCCATCCAGGGCTTTCAGGGGATACAGTTGCATTCTAAAATAGTTTGAGCTTTTGTCCAGGGATCGGTGCTCTTCCCCAGTTGGCAAAGACTTAAAAAAAAAAAAAAAAAAAGTGATTTGTAAAATGGACAATGGTGAGTATCCCTGCACGGGTGGTGACAGGGTGGGCCTGGCCAGCTTTAAACCAAAAGCAGAAAATAATTCTGTGGACCACTTACCATGTACCACATGTCAGATTTCACTGATGGCTGTGTTAAGTTGATGAAAGAAGCAAAAAAGGACATGGGGTTTGGAGTTTTTTTCATAACAAATGACCAAACCCAAAACAGACACATGCAGTCAATAAGTGCCCCCAAGTGTAATGGCCTGTTACATCATAACACTAATGAAACCAGTACATTACACATTGACAGAACATGGAGTTCTCCGCTTTCATAGCAAGTGGTTAGCCAGTGCGTGGTGACTGGGCTACAACAGAGCTGCAAGTGGTGTCTGATGTACAGCCCTGAACAAGTCAACTCTAAATGTACTCTTCCCACAATCTGTTTAATCTCAGGGTTTAGAGGCTCGAAAGCCAGGACTACCGTGTGTTCCTCACCACAGTAATTGCTGAAAACTAGTTTATGTTTATTATTTAAGCGTGAGACAATTTTAGAAGCATTACTGCACACATGTACAATAAAATTACAGGAACAAACCTTTTAGTTTGTCTGGACTCGTCAAGCTGTTGTCATCTGTGGTTTGGTTGTTCTGGAGGTGTGCATCGATGACATCTGGAAAACAACATCACATGCACTGCATTGTTTACATCACACTTGGAAATAAAGATGAATAAAGCAACATCTGCATGCTGGAGGAGGACTTTCTCAGAGCACAGCTTTACGTCAACTGGACCAGTCCATTCTCTACCATTTGAGGTCCGCTTTAATGAAAAGAAATCATTTTTAAACTGGTATTCAAACTGATGCCTGAGGTATGGTGATTTTCAAAGTTATGGAAATAGAAAAAGACAGCCCTATCAAGAACCAACACACTAAAAAGTAATCTAAGAAACACACTTTGCTGTTGAAGTTATTTTAATGGGATAGCCTTTCCTGGGGAGAGGGACAATAGCGCTGTAAATTCTGTGTTTGTACACAGACAGTGGTCTGTTTATGACATAACCTACTGACCAACCTAATGACCATGATTACCATGTGCACTGAACTGAAAATTCTGCTGGTTCACTTTTCTAACTGTGCTAAATAAATCAATGAAATACTATATAACTATGATTTGTTTTATCTATTATGACTTCTGATCGTATTTTGTTAAATGTACATTTAAGAGAATTAAAAACAATACGGAATTAAACAAATCAGCATCTTAAGAGCAAGCTTGATCACTGTAATGAGCTCCATGTTCCACTAGAGGGCATGAAGCCCCTCAGATAAGAGAAAACAGATATGGACGCCTCTGGTTAATACTGCTCTGATCATTTAAAAACAGATCTAATGCTAGAAAGAAGAAAAAGTACAAACATTTAAATGATATTAACAACCTCCAGAGGCTAAATATTCTCCCTTTATATCCAGCCCTCAAACAACCAATGATAGGCTAAAATATACTCAACAGCAATACAAGCACAGAAATGACCAGAGTCCTAATGTAGACAAAGTGAGGAAATAAATGTTCCTTACCATCAAAGTTGGACAGCTTGTGAATGGATGAATCCACAGCTCCTTTCAGCTGCTTCACAGCTATACAAAGAAAAGAGGAAAAGAAGAGAGCTTATAAGTTTATTCCCAAGATTAGTTAAAGTCAGTGACTTCAGTAAGTAATGGTTTTGATTCTTCTATATTCCTAAAGATTAGCATTGTCCAGCAGTTCCATCAATTCAAAGACGAAACGAGTAATGAGAATATAACTGTGCAGTAATCATTTGTCATACAAAACATAGCAAATGATGCGTTTAACAAAATATGCTTGTTGTAAAAAGCTCATACGCCCTGAAAGCATGCAAGTGAGAGGGAGCAACCCCACAAAGGAGAAAACCAAAGAGTCAGTGGGAAGTGAGATGGTAATAGATAGCATGCAAGAGTTTGGGTGTAGGCCAATTTATTGACTCGTCCATGTACAGGACAGAAAAGGATTACAGTGCTGAGGGAGTATGAGAATCTGAGAGACTGCTGTTTAATAAATAGCCTCCACTCCGGAGCAATTTTCTTCCACAAAACTGGAAATATTGCATTACAATTTCCTAAGGGCCTTCTATTTGAATGAATTTATTTTAATTACATTTACGTATGACATTGTTTTCAAGAACACTGAAAAAAAAAAAAAGTTTCTGTACTGTTTTAGATGCAAATACCACAGACAATTTCCATTTTAGGCAACTTCTGATTCAACTACCATCCCAAAAATGCAAAACTTCCAAGAACACTAAGACAATTCAAAACTAATTTTAAAAGCCTGACACCAAAGACACCTCAAAATCAGTGCATTCCTTTCAATAATATCTAATTAAAGGCGTACCATCCAATTACCATTCTACAGTCATCAGTCTTGGCTTATCGTTCAGAGACACTGTGGATTATTCCAGATCAAAGTGAAAAACTTTTATTTAATGTCAATGTGAAGGGATACAAATACACCTGCTACCAATATTGGTTTTTACCCAGAGCAAAAAGAAAAATGTAACTTAAAAACACTGACTCAAAGTAAAAAAAACAAACAAACAAACAAAAAAAAACCCCACAAAGAACACAGAAGTCAATTAGCAATGCAAAGCTAACACAAAGCCGGAACATTCACAAACCACAAAGACAACCTACTTAAAGCTCGACATATTAGTCCTGGCCTCAATCTTTAAAAACACCGCAGACATGGTGAGGAAACAGCAGAGAATGCATGGCTCTCTGAAATACATCATTAACTTAGGTCTTAAATAAGAGCAACTGCTCCCTAGAGAGTCTGTAACCCATTAATAAAACTCATTAATGCGGCTGTAGAAGGCAGTGGAAAGAATGCTGTGTACTCACGCTGGCACTCAATGAACTGTTGGATTAAAGTGCAGTCCCCTCCACTCTTTAAAAGAAAGTGGTCTACCAAAGAAAGAAAAACCCGCCATTAAATAATAACATTCCCGTTCAATGGGTAAAAAAAAAAAAAAAAAATCTCCCCCCACGTGGATTTAAGGTGGTGGCTTAAAACAGATTATGGACGTGAGACGCAATCAGACAAAGATGCAAAAGGCTGGACAAAGACACACAGGAAGCTACAAATGGACCTTTCCCTAATTCATCAGCATCCGTGCCCAGCTGAGTGAAACGGCTTTCCTTCCTATTTTCTCACGAAGCCATTACATGTTCCACACCCACAATGACATGCTACAACATGAATGGAACTTAAACCAGGCTTTCAGTGTGGTTGTTTTAACCCCAGTCTGACTTCAGATTAAGTTAAGTCACTTCTAAAGAAGACAATTTGATTTCAAGAAGTACAATGCCATAAAATCAAGATAAAATTAAACAAACCTAAATATTACTGGGCTAAGCATAAACCCTACTTTGAGAAGCCTCCAGTATGTGTATATAGATTTTAGTGGTTGCAGCTACATATTGAGTTTGCAGAGTCTTGATCACATCAAAGTATCTACTTCCAGAAATCTGGCTCGGTTTGATTGACCTAGAAGATCCACAACTGTGAAGGCCTGTCCCAATTATTACATGTTAAATGCAAGTTAATTGCCTTTAATGACTGGTTAACAACTGATAAAATATTGTGATTTATATCCCTTATGACATTAAATGAACAAACAAGGACAATTATTACAACTGTAACTTCCGCAGCAAAGTCCAAAGTGGCCCAATTGTCTTATTAGGTAACTTGCCAAGCTATCTCATGTATTATAGCCAACAGCAAGCCATACAAACATTAAATGATATAATACACAGTTGTGTGTGAATACAAACAAATGTACTGTATAATTCATGTATAATAAATCAAAAAGTGGATGTGCTTTAAAGTGCGTGTTAAAAATATCTTAGTTGACAAAACATAACCTAATGCTACCCCCTTTTTTCTAGCATTTTATACACAATAAACACACATTTTTCTGCATTTGCTTCAACTCTCTGCATTTGCTTCGACACAAATGAAAATGCACCAAATTCACATTCTGATTTTGGTGCAAAGGCCAGTGATAAATAACTGCAGTCAGGTGATTATGTAATAAATGAGACAGGCCTACTGCTGCTGCACTTCTATAGATTTATTGAATGTACTGAGTTTTCTGTCTTTAGGTTTAGTGTAGCACTGCTGTGATGTTTAATGTATTCAATCCAATTGACTATTTGAAAAAAATAACAGTCTTTTCTGCTTTCATGTAATTAAATTACGTTCATGAGCCACTGAGCGAACATGAGCTTTTACCGAACACCATAAATAGAGATTTTTTTTGTAATTTTTCTGTAAATCAAAGTCTCTCTTTTCCAAATAACATACAAGTCCTTTTTGTAAACCCAGCTCACACTGAACTGTACAGGAAATTTACCCCAACAACTAGCTGACGGTTTGTGGTTTACCACATGCCACATGTAGGCAAATGCAGAAATTACTACAAAACTACTGAGAGAGTACTAAAACCACAAGCCTTTTCTTTTGTTACCATTACTGACTTTTAAAACCTGCAGGACCTTTGAAAAACAATATACAGCACTGCACTGCCCTGAGTAGCATAAATAAACAATTTAACAATATAAATAACCTTTTTATGCTCACCACTACACTAAGAGGTTCCCTGTAGACCTCCAGACTATCAGGGACACATCAAAACCAAGTTGCTTGCAGGTGAGTTTACTCAAGTATGCCTGGACAAAACATGTGACTATCTTCAAAACAGAACAGATCAGAAGCAGAAGCAAAGACTAAAGTCGGACAAACAGGGAAAAAGAAAAACAGGCAACAGAAGGTAAGCTCTCATGCCATATTAGTAGGAGAGGTGATGCGAGGTTAGCAGACAACACTAACCGCCATGAACAACCCAAACTCACCTAAACTGTTGTTTTCCTTTATGCTTTTCTCTTGAAGTTGCTCTAACCGGACTGAAAAACGACAATGAGAAGATGTAGAACCAAAACAAATTTAAAGGAAGAGGTCTTAACTGAAGAGTCATGCAGTTCGAGCTTCAAGCTACGGTTTAAGAATGTTCATTGAGGAATCTTGGCCATTCATTCCCAAACACTTTTTGTTGCAGAATAACGTGCACTTTTCACTGCTATAAACAAACGTGTGGAAGTGGGACTTCCCAAAGGCCTGTCTTAGTAGGAGCTTAAAATGGGTATGCGTGCATGAGTTATACCTTGGAGGGCAGTGAGTCTCTCGTTGGTGAAGTCATTGTCCGCCTGTAGTGCCTCAATGCGGGCTTGAAGTGCTTGTTCCTTCTCCTCCATCTCCTCAATTCGGAGCTGCAGCTCTTTCTTCTCATTCTGGCCTTTCTGAGTGAGTTCCTCCTGTCTACCTTCCGCTAGCTGTTAAAAGGGGGGAAAAAAAATAATACATTTCAGAAGCAAAAAAAGTATGAAATACCGTGCTGGTTTTCACAGGCCTAGTTACTGTTAAATTTCATTACTCTAGCTACAGACAGACAGAATATTAGCACCAAAATTCTCTCTCAAAATTAACATTAATTATGGCCCTGTACACATCTGTGAACATTAGTGCTTCCTGGCGGTTTCTACCAAATATAACCAAAACAATGATTTCATGTTGTTTACCCAATGTGTGAGTAATATACACTATATTCAATTTACATATACACTGTGGGCACCAATGGTGAAGCCCTTACCTTGATTTTGTCTGTAAGGTCCTTGATCTCGTTCACAGCTCCATTGTACTTGTTGGCCAACTCCCTCAACTCGTCCTGAGTGCGCTCGTTCATCTCCTTCAGGTGTGTACACTCATCTTCGGTGTTACTGAGACTTCTCTGTAAAACGTGGTGAGGCAAAGGTTAGCCAGAATAAACTCTGAAATAAATCAGACGCAGATCATTCTAGAAATAGTCTAGTTTCTCTATGTTGTAAAGACAATAGAACGGTGCAAAATTGTTATCTATTCCTTAGGAATGGCAGGGTTCACGAAACCCAGGATTCGGTTTAGATTGCATTTTTTTTCATAATACAGCAAGGAGTACATTGATATTTCAACATGCCTTTAATTTATTTGGCAAAAAGGAGAATATGTATTGCCATCTATAGGAACTCTTTTACCTTTTAGCACACAAAGATTGAAATTTTCTCACGAAAACTGAAAGTACGTAATCATAGTGGGTAAACTTTGTTCCGGTCAAGTGTCAATGCAATAGAAATGCCGAGATCACAGGAAAATGAAGGTGTGTGCACACAACTTCTCTAACAAATGAGAGAACCAGGGCTCATCGGAAATGCCTCCTGGAGCCCGTCAGACTGTCTGACTTAAGTTTGACGGGGGCGGGTGCTTGCCCCGCGGAGTTATGCCGCTCGGAATGTCAGTGCACACGGGACCATAGCACCAGTTCTCTGCAGAGGAGAGCTTCGCCAGTCACGCTGGATTTGCCTTGGGGAGCTGATGTTCCCTGCAAATAGCGTTGTTACGTTTTTTCCGCTGCCGAGCTACAGGGAGAAATGCACCGTTAGACCCGGAGCGCCCTTTAATCCTCTCCTGCTCCATTAAAGACAGACGCGCCTTTTAATGCTCTCCGGTTCTAACGGTTGACTGCTTATAACTCCGGGGGCTTGAAGGGGTCATTGGAAACGTCTCCTGGAGGTCTGTCTTACTGTGAAGTTTGATGCAGATTGGTGCTTGCTCAGTGGAGCTATGCGGTTCCAAACTTTCAGTGGGTCAAAAAATAATGGGACAGCTTGGTGAGGTTTAACGTGCAAGTTTCTCTGGTTCTGGGTGAAGCAGATGCTTGTTGGAAAGGTCATATGGAGCCCTATCTAACGTTGTAATCTGATGGGAATCGGTGCTTGCTGTGCGAAGCTATGCCGCACGGACCGCAGAGGAACAGGACCAGCTCACAGGACCGCCATGCCGGGTTTTCTGCGTAGGAGAGTTTTGCCATCGGATAAATTCCATAGGACTGGGGGAACTGAGGGTCCTTTTAAAAGACCATGAAATCGCTGTTTACACCACCTGATATACAGGCGGAAGTGAAGATACCCTGCGATAATATATTTCTGGTTAAATACGTGGAAGTTGTGAAAAAGGTCTAGTGACCAGCGAACCGAAAGTTTCTTCTTTTTTTTTTTTTATGAACCGTACCACCGCTGTTATTCATACATATTTTTACAAAACACAAAATCTCAAAATAAAGATGAACAATAAAAAGTGAGTCACAATGGAATTCTACTCATCAAAAATAGACATTACTACACAGAGGGACATCATTAAACTTTTTGTTTTAAAATCAATAGACAAAAGCCACTGGTTTGTTTGAAGCTGCTGTGGCTCATAGAGCAGATGGTCATTGTACCATAGCATTTAGTCTTTGCATGTTAAACAAACTTGTAGAAAAAGTACAGTCTACATTATGTGAGGTGAAATCGTTGTTCCACAGCTCTACTTATGAAAAAAAAAACAAAAAAAACAAAACACAGTTAGCATTCCAACGATCTATAACAATTATAGTAAACCTTTTCATAACATGAATGTGCCATTTTGTATTCTCTGATTCATGCAGTGCAATAACATTTGAAGTGACCAAGCTTACCTCAACTTCTGACAGCTTCCTGACCACCTCTATTTTCTCCTGAAGAACCCGCCTCAGGGACTCTTTGGCTGTTGTCTCATAATTGAGTTTGTCTTCTGTTAAGGCTACTAGCTCCTTTCGGATACCATCTTCTGTTTGGTTCTGGAAAATTTTAAGCATTGAGAATTGTATGTATGTATGTATTAGGGGTGTGCAGAGCGGCCGTTATTTGTATCTGTTATTTGTTGAAAGGGGAAAAGTATTTGTATTAGAGTAAAATTTATAATGAAACGTGCAAACTCCGGAGCAGTGCCGGCGCCATAGTGGACCAACTGGGTAGGCATCTACGTGACCATGGGCGGGCACTATCGTACGTGGACCAGGGTGGGGGGTGGTGGGTGGTGGGTTTGTGGAGGGGGAGGCAATGCCTTCTAATGCCCCCCTTGGCGCCGGCACTGGAAAGGAGTATCTATTCCCGAACGCGAGCCTGGTACGTGTACTGGGGAACGTGGTTTCCCGAATGCAAATATTTTTAAAGTATTTGTTGTCGTAAAAAACACGTTATTTGTGCCTTTCCGAATACGGTATTTCTATTCGGTTCCACCCCTAGTGTGTGTGTGTGTGTGTGTGTGTGTGTATGCATGTATATATGGGAATGCTCTTACTTTTGAATAGGCCTGCAGTTGGTTCCCCATCACTTCCAATCTCGAGAGTAATCGGTCCTCATCAATTAAAGCCTGACAGGTTCAAGAGTAACAGAACACTGTTAACACCGCTGGCAAGTAACAATAACAGAATTTCTACATATATTCTAGGGCATTAACACCAAAGTCGACTAGTCGACTATAGAGGCCTCTGAGAGTAGTCGACTAGTCGTGTTTTTTTTTCTCTCTCTCTCTGCCCTCGCTTTGGACATATTGCTGTCTCTGCCTCTGATTGGCTGGCGCTGACACGCGTTCCTTGGTTTAACCAATTACTATAGTCCCTTCAAAAAAGGGGCGGAACCATTGGCACGTAGTGTGGAATGTAAACACGAGACCACAA
Source organism: Rhabdalestes septentrionalis (assembly GCA_037832545.1). Classification (NCBI taxonomy): domain Eukaryota; kingdom Metazoa; phylum Chordata; class Actinopteri; order Characiformes; family Alestidae; genus Rhabdalestes; species Rhabdalestes septentrionalis. The sequence goes on from JBBMFX010000128.1 coordinate 6,290,464, forward strand.
CAAGAGAGACCGACGGCAGCAGAGGAGAGACACACATCAGACGTGTGGAGATCCTTCACTCTAGAACCCAAACAGCAGGAGACCTGCAGAACCTGCAAGTTGGTGTGAAAGTGCAGG
>JBBMFX010000128.1:6307407-6330349 GCA_037832545.1 Rhabdalestes septentrionalis
TTGTAGAGCAGTAATTACAATACCGTGAAACCATGATATTTTTATCCAAGGTTACCATACCGTCAGAATCTTATACCGGCCCATGCCTACCTACTACTAAGTATAACACACAGGAAAACATCATCTAGAGTTCACCACTGTAACACTTCAGAGCTCTGAAGTTTACTTCAAATCTTCCATTCAATGTAAGAATTGCTTGTAGATCTCTCTGTTAAAAGAAGTCTGTCTCCAGTGGGGTGGCCCACATTTCAGAGCATTCTGTGTTACATCATGCATCCTGGATGCTGTGGCAGGGGATCCTCTTTAAAACACACAAGATTCCAGCTACTTCAATATTAATACAACGGCACATGCTCAAATATTTAATATTCACGAAGGCTTCAAGTCGCCACATCTTAGCAAACGCTGGCGCCTACCTGGAAGTCTGTGAATGTTATGTGCCAGTTTGCAGAGTTGTCAGTATTGGAGCTGGGCACCAGCAGTGTGTCGTATTTCTGGAGGCTGCTGACGTGCTGGCAGTGGTAGGAGTTTGTGGACGGCGCGTAAACATCAGTCGCGTTGAACGTGGCCTCGTGAGTCCAGTTGTAGTGGATGTGAACGCTGTCCAGAGTGAACCAGTTCTGTCCTGCTGACTCGTAGAAAGTGCTGGACATCTGCAGTCTGTTGGAACACAATGCAGCGACAGGGATTCTTCAGCATGAGGAACTCTCCTCTAAATTATACAGTAGCTGTACGTTGTGCATTAATGTAGCACTGAAGAAAGTATAAAGTAGCATAGTGACCTGATGGAAAGTCCTCGGAGGTCCTCCACATCTCCAAAACGCAGATTGAGTCTGTAAAAAAAAAAAAACCCACAAATCTAAACTTACAATCCATTCCAGTGTTTTTCTTTGTATTAATTTTTCTGAATTTAATAATAAAAAAAGAAATTATGTCAAAACAAATGGAAAAACAACCAGAAGAGCAGCACTAAATATTTCAATACCAAGTGCAAATGTAGACCTACATGTAATGTTATATAAGTGTGTTATTACTCCATTATTATTTCATTATAATTACATAACTGCATTTTAATAATATAGCAGTGATATAAACCTTCCACACTGATTACAGCTTTGTTAGGGTTCATGGAACTGGAAAAATAATTCATTAGCCATCTTGGTATTCCAGTCAGAATCAAATGGACCTAAACTCTGAATCAAAGACGTCCTTGCAAATGTCTGAACGATCGCTAACAGCAGCAGAGCATCAGTATCAGAGGACGGCTGGTTCATGTGAAAGTACTAAAGGCCTCCCACGTTGGAAAGCTCCTACATTTCAGAAATGTAAGCCTTAAATTATTAATGCTAGCTATTGGGCACAATGACACGCCAGCTATTTATGGTTGGTGATACTGTTACACCGTGTATACTGGTTATTTTGTCTATTCTGTCATACTGTTTGCACAATTCTTTAAGAACGCACAAACCGTAAGCTGCTATTTTCACTTGTTTCATCCTGTTTTATACTGTTATACTGTTTACACAGGCTATACTGGTCATAATATTTGCACATATTGTCAACCTTTGCACGTTTTATTTTACATACAATGCACAGCGATCTGTTAACACACGCAGGACATCTCACACGACCTTATTTTATACTTCTTATTTGCAATGTTTTGTTCCACAATATCTCACGTATGTTATATTATTTGTACACTCTGGAACCTGAGCTTCGCCATTTTGTCTCTCTGTATACTCGTATATGGCTGAGGTGACAATAAAGCTCACTTTGAGTTTGATTTGACGTTAAATTATAGAGCTTAGGGTGGTCCTGGAGGGTCTTGTCCAGCACATAGTCAAATGTGAGCTACTCAGTTGAGACATTTTTCTAATATCTGGTCATTTAAGGTGGAAAAAGAGACACAAGTTCACTTACGCAGCCTTATCTTTACTGCAGAACGAGCCTTTGGTGTCCACCAGGGCATCTGGGCCGAAAGCCCTCTCTGTCAGGTCCACTAAAGTGTGGTTTCTGTACCTGATGGCCAGCTTTCTGGCCCTAAAGAGAATGCAGGTTTTGCCATTGTAAGCTACATTCAGAGGGGAGTAGGGCATGATTCCTGCTGACTGCAGCAACTTTCTCCGGCTCCGAGGAGGAGACTGTGGCCGCCAGTCATGAGGCTGTGGAGAAAAACACATTCGAATGCATTTACATACATAATGCATGCATTAGGAATGGGCTCTGAACGCACATAGGCTCATATTTATATAACGTCTCTGAATGCTGATCTGGGGCCTGCCTTTTATACCGAATAGAATCATAATCAGATGAGAACTGACCTTAGGTCAGTGTTTTTACTCTGAGGTGCTTGATAAATATGAGCCACTGTAGGCTATTAAGCAGCGTTTTCTTCACAAGCCCAATGTGTCCTAAAGGAGCAGTATTTTTAAGTCCATCAGACAAAAGCCCAGAACAGGGAATTGTTGATTAAAAACGTCTGGGTTCCTCTAATCTGTCTTCCATAGACGCGTCTGTGTGGGATTAGATTCATCTGGTCTGGAGGAAAAGCTGCACTCTCCAGCGCCAGTCCAAGGTCACACTGATGCGCTGGCAGGACGAACCACACCTCACCTGCAGAGCCTGTCTGAGCAGCTTCTCCGCTGTGAACAATGCGCCGTCCCCGTACGAGCCACTCTGGCTCTGGCCAGACACTCCATCTGTGGATTAAAAGAGAAATATGAGAAAATATTGGCATCCTCATCCAAGTTAATGGTGCTAGCTCTGAGAAATAATGCTGCTGAGTAACGTATGTCTTATTCGTATGATTTTAAGGTTGTATATCATGTGAAAAAATATTTTTCGCATAGGGCAAGCAACATTTAAAAACTCAACATTAATACACTATACGGACAAAAGTATTGGGACACACGGCCATTCCACCAACAGGGACTTTAATGACATTGTATTCAATGTCATTAAATTTAATATGGAGATTGTTACAGCTTTGCAGATATAAAAGCTTCCACTCTTCTTAGAAGGCTTTCCACATGATTTTGAATTTTCTGTGGAAATTAGTTTTTTGTTATAAATTGTGAAAGCCTCAGCCAATCAGAAAATATATTTTCATGTATCAGTCTTATGGGTATAGTAACTGAAACTGTTCATTTAAGAGATAAAGAAAAGCTAAAATATGGTTGTTATAAAAGATATTATGGTTTTGGTACATAAAAGCCTAAACATTATAAACTGACCTCAGGTGATCGATAACATTTTATTTCACATACAATGCACAGTGATCTGTCCACACACTCAGAAAATGTCACTCCTAACGTATTTAAAACTTGCATTGTTTTGTTTTGTTTCACAATGTCTTATGCCTGTTATACTATATGTACACTGTGAAACCTGAGCTTTGCCGTTTAGTCTCTCTGTATAGTCGTATATGGCCAAAATGACAATAAAGCTTTGATTTGATATCCAAGTACAGAGTCTGGGGTGGTCCTGGAGGGTCTTGTCTAGCACATAGTCTAATGTGAGCAATGTCAAATAATATAATATATAACACAGTGATTTGTAATACTGTATCCATATACACATATAACGTTAATGTGTATAAAATTCATTACTGTTGTCAAAACAGACTCAGAAAGAAACAGCTGGGGTGTATCGAAATAACTCACTTTCTCTTACTCGTCTGTCTTGGGATGGCGGCTCATCTGAACTGTAAAGTGAAAACGGGAAAAAAACGTATTAAAAGATGCTTAGTTTGAGGACCTTTAACCGTTTTTCTCAAGGATTAGAGAAACTGGAATATAATCATGTCTGTATACGGCACATTTGACTAAATCCATTTCATCCGCTTTGATCCGGTCTTCAAGGACTGCAGAAGCAGATGGGATTTCTGCATTAGCTCAATACCAGAGAACGCGGCACCCGAAAGAGATTCATCTCTGATAGTGGGAAAGGGGGCTGAAAATATCAACACATTCAGAAGAAATAAAAACCTCATTCAGGACATTCCTCCACACCGCCGTTCTGTTGTTCACAACAGTGTCTGGGATTATCCCAGGACGAACTGCCCAAACATCCTAATCACCACCATAATGCCAGATAAGGTGAGTTTAGCCGAGAGGCCCTCCAAGACGAGATTAATTTAAGGGTCAGTGGGATAAAGGAGCAAAGCCCAGCTCTGGAAAGCGAGGAGGTCTGAGGAGGGCACAGGTTAAGGTTTGACCACCTGTCTCGGGAGGATAAGGACCAGCCCCACTGTGTCAGTGGACCAGCCTGTGAGAATCAGACCAGTGGGTAAGCTGGTCACTGATTCAGACTCACACTTGATGTCACACTAACGTATCCAGAATTTGCGGTTCCATCTATATGATATGACAATCGTGTCAAAACTTTGTTAGTTTTGTAAAATGCCTTTTGCCATTTACACTGTCTGAACACAGATCAACAGAAATCTTGTCACACTGAGGTTTCATTACAGTTTACACAGACAGCGTTTCTCAGAATTTGACAGATTTCATTACAGCCTTGATTTACATCAACAGCATTTGGCAGATGCTCCTATCTTCCATCCAATCTTTTGTTGCTTATTTGGTAAATACAATGATGCATTCCACCAATTATTCGATGATGCATTCCACCAATAGTTCAAAATTCCTGCAGAATTAATTACTCTGATGTAAACAAGGTCATTCCAATTATAATTGTATAATTATGGTATATAGGGAGGAAACCCTCTGACTGATTTCTGTACAGTAATGATATAACCCAGGGATTGCAGAGTTTACAACTCAAATATAGGCATTAGATATAAGACCAGTGAACCTACAAATAAAGAAGTTAATCTGGAAAACCATGCTTCCTTTCAGGAACAAATTTACCTTAAAATGCCCGGTCTTGCATTTACCCCTCCACCTTGAATGCCAATTGTAAAATTCATGTCAAAACCTTCTCGTACAACAATGTCTGATCCCATCGCTGCCATTTTAACAAATCTGACTCTCTCTGCAATGGTGCAATTCCCATCAAACCACCCTGAGCCACTTTGCTTTCATCTGAATATGCAGAACATTTGAAAACTCCTTCATACAAACTGCACAATCTTCATTTGTGGACTAATCTGTCTATTTTCTACAAAGGTTTTGTAAAAATATGGAACAAAGTGTATCAGTTCAAAATGGAATGCCTCCTTTCTCTTTCAAATACGGAACAATTCTGTATTTCTCCAAACATTTGGCAACCCTGTTTATGGTGAAGTGATGGAAACGGTGCCGGGTGGATCAGTAGCGGGGACAAACATAATTTACATTCTTGCTCTGTTTTTTTCAATGGGTGGTTCTTTGAGAACATTTATTGTAAGCCTCCAAGTATTAAGAAGAATATTTCAGGGTTCCACATAATGCAAAGTTTTGGTTAATTGTGGAGAAACCTACCAACTGATTTCTTTAGTGATTATAACAGAAAACAGATGTTGTCTGCAACTCAAAGGAAAATAAATTGCTTGAATTAACAATTTAATTATGTAGAATCTTTTCTTCTACAATTGTAGTTCATAATATAACATCCACTGAAAGACCAATTTTCTGAGCAAGAACTCAGATGATCCATTTTCAGGGCTCTAAAAATGGTTCTTTTGTTTGATGGTCATTACGGTTCCATATAATGTTGAGGTTCCATACCAAAGAATGCATTTTCCTAAAACTAGCTTAGGTTTCCAAATTAAGAACTGTTGAGGAACCTTTGAGTTTTTCTTAGCTTGGTGATATCAGAAGATACCTTTTTGTGTGTCGTAACAAAATTAGCTTGATTGCTTTGAAACTGGGAATTTATTAGGAGAAGCAAAAAATGTTAAATGTAACACAATGTAATTCTTAGTCATTTTCAAACATTTTTATTGGTCAATTCATGAATAAAAGAGCAACAAGAATGCTTCTTGCTGGAACTCTTTATTTTCATGGACGTCAGTGTGCTGGTGCTGTTCCCTTCTCTTTGCTAGAAGTTTTAACGTGCTCTAGAACCCCAACCTAGGCATCTTTTGAAGAGTTAGAAGGCAGAGACCAACCCAGACTGTGTGCATGTTTCTGAGCTGGGACTCAAATATCCCTGTTTCAACTAATCAGAGCCCAGAGGGAGCATTGGGTGTCTGAGGGTCAGTATGCCGGAGTGAAGTCCTCTAATGGCCTGAGCTATTGAAATCCTTTTGTCCTTGGGAGCCCAAGTCGGCCGTGCCCCTTGAAGAAAGACCTTTACGTCAGGTTTCAACAAATAACCCGCGTGATTTTCATGCCGCCAGACTTTAAGGGGCCCTGCGGTGCGACTGGAATTATGAATGAACCGTCTTATCGTACGAGTATTCAGCAGCGATTTGAGGATGAATGCCATCTGCGCAGGACCGTTACATCTCAGCAGCAAGCAGAGGAGCGAAAGGGGCTTCTGTGATGTTGTTGCATGCAGATGCTACTGTTACACAACTATATTTAGCCTGACAGTGAGTAATCATTTATCTGAGCCCCATGCAGCAACCAAACTTGGCAACAAGAGCATCCCCACAAACCAGCCCAAGGGTTTTCAAATACTTGAAATGATGAGGATGTTGATAAAAAAAAGAGGGGGTGGGGGGGGCAAATCCCTCCTTCTCTCTGCTCCAGCGACGGCTTAAAGGATCTGTCTGCGTCACAGTACCTGAACATGTGGGCCAGTTGGGCTGGGGATGGAGCAATTATATAATCGATGGAATCCGCCGGCCGGCCCCGCTTTATTCACCTCTCTGTGTGTGGAGGGAGGAGCGCCTATGGGAGGAGATTAGCGCTCGCATCTTTGAAGTTGCACTGGCACCTCAGCCCTTCACTAAATAAAATCTCTTAATGCTGCATTAAAGCCCGCCATGGCCTACATCATCTCTGGATGCCTCCACTGAAAGAGGGCTGACTGCTTCAATACGTTGCCTCTTGTATAGATAAGTGCTACTTAACTCATCTTGAAGATGAACCTGAAAAGAACAAACCTGAGTAGACAGCTAACTTCTCATAAACGACTAAAAACGTGTGTATAGAACTCTCGATTTATCTGATTTCCTAACGTTGGAAGTTTAAATTTTGCTTGGACGGCAGACAGCTGTGCTACATCTACACTTGGATGAAGGCCTAAGTCAATTCTGCCACTGGATATAAACAATCTCTGGGGATTTTATCTCCTTTTATGTATTGAGTGGACTCATTTGTACACAAACGTAAGGTAAATATGTATCTGTATCTGTACTTTTATTTAATTTGTAGAATAAACCTGTGCAAAAATAAGATCTCACATTGTTGTCATTAACCGTATCCTGTTCCACACAGACCGTTACCAGAGGACGAATCCGGCTGACCAGATCTGAATGACTCAGAGACAGTTGATCAGCTTTAACTGTGAGACCTGTGTTGCAAATTACAAGAAATTTACATTCAATTCCCTTCAGACACCATCTGGTGGATAGAGAGAAAACAACAATCTGCCATCTTGTTGAAACATCTGAATTGATCACCATATGGACCATTTTCCATCTAAAGTTTATCACAGCTTGTCGTCTGATGGTGTGTGCGGCACCAAACAGCAATGGATTATGTCCGTTATCCACTGTGTCCATCCATAAATCATCTCCAAGTTACTGCAGCATTGCCTGCAGGTTAGTAGTGCACTGCATCCTGAAAGAAGCCATTCTATACATGCTGTGTGTGTGTTTTAGATTCAGAATATTCCCTTAACTTGCCTTCACAAATCTCTGCAGGCCTACATCAGCTGGGTGCTCCCTCATGCCAGCAGCTCAAATAAACCAATATGGACTTAAAAAACAGACAGGAGATCAGAAAAGCAGATCTTCTGATGTGATGCCCAGCATCAGCTCTGCACTAAAGGCATGTTTTGCTGCTCCACCTTCACCAGTCTATTGTCTTCTGTGCATAGTATCATCACACACACACACACACACACACACACACACACACACACACACGCACACACACACTGGATTACATGTAAACCAAACATTAATACAGGCCCACCTGCCAAAGAAAGCTAATTTTAAGGAGCAGATATGGATTGGCTCTGTAAACTGATGGCTCCAGAGCATCCACTGATGGATTTTTCTCTTAGGTTTCACTGACAGAGGCTCCCTTGCAGACCCAGCAGGCAAGTCCAGCTCACAAAGGAGCCCAACACATCAGCAGCACACACCCTGACGCAAAAAAAACCTAGCACAAACTAGTTGTGTGTTTAATTTCTGCAGCTTTAGGATGCTGGAGCGTGGTCTAAGCGGCATCTCTGCCTGCACACCTCCTCCTGGAGTGCATTGTTATTTAAATAAGAAGCTCACCTCTTGCTGGGGAAGGTTGGGGCTCGCTGGAAGGACGGAGGGAAGATATGGAGGAGGATGAATGAACACAAAGCCAGAGCCATCGCGCGCCCCGGCGGTGCCATGTGTGCGTCCGCGCGCGCGCTGCTCACACCCCGACTGACCGTCCTCGCTCCGAAGACGGACACTCGTGGCCCCGCCCCCTCTTGACTGTCGTTGGAGGCAGCCAATCAGCTCGGATGTTGAGCATTACCACGCCCACCCTTTCCCCAGCACCGTGTTAACACAGTGGCTCACGGAACCGATTCCCTCCAGCTGCCGGTTTCATCCAAACGAATGTTCGATCTAGTTGGTCGGAATCGATTCTTTTGAATCACCCGTTTCAAGAAGTGGAACTTTGCCAATGATGGGAAGCTCGATTTGGTTTGTCGGAATCAGATCGTTTGAATCGTTCCTTTCAAATAATGTTTTTTGGGGAATTAAGATTCAGAATATCCGAATCGATTTTTAAAAAATTCTTTTGAATTGTCCGTGTCAAATAATCGAACTACGGTAATGTCCGCAATATGACTTTGGTTTGCCTGAATATGTTATTTTACCCTTTTTTTTTAAGAATAGAATTGGTTTGCTGGAATGGAATCTTTCTAACTGTCTGTTTCAAGGTATCAGACTTCACTATTGATGCGAAGTTTGACTTGATTTGTCAAATATTATTATTATTTTGAATTGCCCATATTAAGTCATTGAACTTCGTTAATGATGAGATTCAGAATCAGAAAACGTTATTGATTCTAGGTAAAATTGATTATTCATAACTATCTGTTTCAAATAATAAAAATTCATTAATGATGGGAAGCTCAAATTGGTTTGTGGGAAATTATTACTTCTATGGTCCACTTTCAAATAACTGAATTTCACTCATCCTGGGACCTTTAACAGTTTTGTTGGAATTAATTATTTTCAATTGTCCACTTCAAAGAATCGACCCTCGTAATGCAGGTTTAATTAATTCTAACTGTCTGGTGTGAGGAACCAGACTTTGCTAGTGATGGGAGGTTTGAATCAGTTTTTCAGAATCAATTCTTTTGAACTGTCCATTTCAAAGAATAGAACCCTGTAAGTGATGGGAAGCTGGATTCGATTTGTTAAAAAGATGCTTTTTTAGATACTTTCATCTGTGGAACGCAACAATACTTAACTAAGCGAGGTTTATTTTCATGCCTTTGATAGGGTGAGTGAATCTAAAGGTGCTACCTTTAATGAGTGCATGCTTGGAACGTACAAACTTATTTAACCAAAAAAGAAAAGCACAGTCTACAGCAATGTCTCTTAATCTTACTCCTGGGGGCCGGCCTCCTGTCAGAAAACTCCCTGCCTCAGCACAGTCATGCAGCTCACCAGCTAATATTAAGATCTTCACGAACTGGAGTAGCTCTGCTGAGGCAGGTAAAAGTTGAAGCTCTGCAGGACGAAGGGCCCCAGACGCTGAATTAGGATCATAATTGCTTGCGACCCTGGTCAAAGGGGGCCCACAGCAACACGTCAAGCTAAGAATGTCATCCAGAATTAAATCACCGCGTCACTCACAGTGATATAGAGCCTATGAATAACTAACAATATTTCCTATTTCTGATTATTTCAAATCTGGATTTTGTGCTCCAGACAGTCCTGCAATCAGACGGGTTAATTTATGACCGCTAGTATTTTTCTTCCTATTGGCTCCTGCTCTCTGATAGGTAGATTTTTTATCAGTCTTGTTCTCTGACTGGTAGAATGTTTACCAGTCCTGCTCTCTGATTGGCTGGTAGATTTTAGACTGACCAATATTCAAGATTCTTTATTTGTCACATACATGTTTAAACAAGTGTAACATGTATTAAAGTGCACTCAATAATACTGTGCAATATGGATTTCAAATGATTTAAATTCCATGTGAAGAGGCTGAACTAAAGTGTGTACATTTCAAATAAACTCACACGACAATTAATTATCAATCCTGTGATCTTACTGGATAATTGAATCTTCTGCCTTGTAGTTTGACTGGCTGGTTGAACTTGCAACCTGCAATCTACATTTTCTTCAGCGGACAATGCAACCTGATTGGCTAGGGTTAGGGCTAGAGTAAGAGTTCAGGTTTAGGGTTCAGGTTAGTGGTTAGAAGTTATAGGATTAATGTTAGGGTTGGGGTTTGGTTTTGGGTTAGGGTTTAGGGTTAGAGCTAGTGATAGTTTTAGTGTTATAATATAGGTTTTAGCGTTAAGGTTAGGGTATGGGGTTAGGGCTAGAGTTTAGGGTTTAATGTTGCGGTAAGAGTTTAGACTAATTACATTCTCCTCTTATAATGAACCTGATTGATCAAACCAGCAAAATAAATGTGTTGATGAATTTTAAAGCCATGACGACCTTTATGAAAAAAAAGACAACATATTTTTAGACTCACCTGCTGTTCAGCACGGCGGTGACCCAGATTTGCACTGCACCCTCCTCCTGGGAGCTGAGGTTAATTAGTATGCCACCTCTGCGGGGGAAACAGCCTGCATCAGAGCGGAAGAAAGGCCTGATATGATGACACATTAATTTTATTCCTTGAAAAGAATCAAAGAATGTTTCTACACAGAGTACAATATTCTTTTTTATTTCTTGAGCAATCAAGTCTAAATTTGTTTATTACTTTAGTTTAGCACCAGGTTTTGGGGCAGCCAGTTTCCTGATGGTTAGGGTGGTGGCCTTGCAATCAGAAAGTTGTGGCACCACTGAGTCACCCTGGAGCAGGGTGTTGTTGTTGTTATTATTATGAGTGTTATTACCATTGCTGTTGTTGTTGTTGTTGTTCATTGTTAGTTAGTAATCCTGTGCACTTGATATTTTCTATTTTAAATACTCATTTAATTATTTAATAGTCATTTAATCCATGTGTTTATGAGTATTTTACTAATAACTTTTTCTTTTTTATATACAATCTACTTGAACAAAACAGAAGAGATTATCCGATTTTCACATCATTGACTCCGCCCATTATGCGGTACACATGCTACAAATCGGATAATTATTTTCTTTTTGCGTACAAACGTTCAAACACGGCTTCACAAACGACATATAGACAGATATCAGCCTTAGATTTGTGGTCAGATGTGTGTAATGTAGATGATATAAAACGTCATAAGTAGGGAAAGTATGCTCATCCATATATAGGGTAGGGGTTGAGTGTAGGCGTCAGTAAGTTTTAAGGGATGTTAATGGTAAATAACATTTAATAATAATAATAATAATAATAATAATAATAATAATAATAATAATAATAATAATAATAATAATAATGACACCAACACTAATAATAAAAAATAGAATGATTATGATGATGGTGATGATTTTCAGTATTATTGTTATTATTACTGATCATTTTTGTTCTTGTTTAACAATTGTAGATCTATCCTGTGTATATATATTGTGCTGTTTCACATAACACTTTGTGGTTTACTCATGTGCCTTCCCGATTTCCCCATCATTCACTCCACCAATAATTTCGCACGTATGACATGTAGATCGGATATTATTCTTTTTGCCCATAAACGTTCAAACGCGCAAACGCATCTTCACCAGGAGTACATAGGGAAATTTCAGCGTTAGATTTATTGTTGGGTGTGTATAATTTAATCTGGGTGATACAAATTCTGTCAGTTCTTTAACTGAGAGTCCGTCTTGACAGGCAGGGACCAGGCGTGTCTATGGACACCTATGGGGTCTTGGGAGGAGCCATTAGAGCAGAGCATGCTGGTCTCGTTCTTTCCTCCCCGGACTCGGATCCTCCAGCATGGGTACGAGCATCAGAATCTAATAAAAATACTTAAAATAGCGATTTTAGTCAAATGTAAACACCAAGAATCTTATATATGTGAAGCTAAGAGTCTCGTGCGCTTGTATGTATCGTTAAGTCTGTGCATCTAGGGCGTGTTTCTGGTTATTTTTTTAGTATATTTTCACCCGATGACAACGTGGAGAGCAGCAGCGCCATGTTAGGATGCAGCGTCGCCTGCCGCATAAAACGAACATTTTGCGAATACAAACATGACATAAAATGAACATTTTGCGAATACAAACATGACAAAACCTATTTTATAGATTATATATGTTATTATTTCCTGGATTTTATTTATGTAGACAGAACTCTGGTTGAAAACTGAAGACCTACAGTGCCATCACTTGGATAGCATCTGTGGCTAACACTTTTTTCTTCGCCACAGGCATAACCAGTTAAAGGCATTTGCATGAAGATTTTCGTGCCGTGCCAAGTTTTAAATATCTAAAAGCTTCTTGGGAATCAAATATTTCCGAAAGCTGAATCTGCTAAGAGAGTGTCATAAGAAATAAATACAAAATATTTCAAAATAATATGTTGGTAGTGTCAGGAGACTCAATCCTGGGATATTTTGTTTAAAATCAACGAATTCTGTTTTTGTTCAACTCTGGTCTTACTGGAGTTTCATAAATAACCTATTTTCAGTTATTTAGGAAAAAACCGTAGCATGGACACATTGTAGGAAGCCGTCAGATCCTGAATAACATCGTTGAAGTCCACACAACAGAATGAACTTTGCTTTGCAGACGATATAGTCATGGATAATCTACGAAAACTGTTTTTCAGCGTTAGTAATATTACCAATGTAGCAAGAGCTTGTACTGCAGTTAAATAAACACAAGTAGTTTCCTTGGTTTGTACCTTGGTTAAGTTGACATCCCCATTTTAGAAAACAAATTGGTTAAAGCCATGATGGTGTCAAGATGCTTCACATTTAGGTTAATTGGCTGTCCATAACTGTGGTCCTGGATGGCGGTTTTTCAATGCTTTTGATGTTTCTACCCTCACACATCAGCAGTATTTTAAGGATTCAGTGGGTGTGCTTGAGCAGGGAAACTGCTTGACACTGGTCCTGCTTGCGCATACTTGGGGTAACATTTTGTCTTTTATATATTTAGGCAAGTGTCGTGGACTTCGTACTGCCAGGAAGCTGCGGGACCACCGCCGTGAGCAGAAATGGCATGACAAGCAGTACAAGAAGGCCAATTTGGGCACAGCTCTGAAGGCTAACCCCTTCGGAGGAGCTTCACACGCCAAGGGAATTGTCCTTGAGAAAGTGTAAGTGCAGTTCTGGTACTGATGATGTGGGTTATATTTAGCAGAGTCTCTTAAGTCATTTCTTTTGTCACTTCCCAGTGGTGTTGAAGCCAAACAGCCCAATTCTGCTATTAGGAAGTGCGTCAGAGTCCAGCTGATCAAGAACGGCAAGAAGATCACTGCTTTTGTACCTAATGACGGTTGCCTGAATTTCATTGAGGTAGTTATCAAACTTTGATGGCCTGTTTTTTACTTGTACATTTTGTAAAGCTGTTATATGGTATGATGAAATTACAACAGTTCCTTGATCCTGACTGTGTTTATATTCTTTCTGCAGGAAAACGATGAAGTTCTGGTGGCAGGATTTGGTCGTAAGGGACATGCTGTCGGTGATATCCCTGGTGTACGTTTCAAGGTGGTGAAGGTGGCCAATGTTTCCCTGCTGGCCCTCTACAAAGGCAAGAAGGAGAGACCTAGGTCATAAGTACATGCCCATTACACAATAAATGGAACATTTTCAAATACACTTTTTTGTCTTGTTTTTAATTAACTAATAGTTAGAGTTGTTAGAATTCTCTTTTTAAAAAAAGTCTGCAACACATTGTCCTGGAGCTGTTATGTCCTGCATGTTTAACTGTGTTTCTGCTATTCATCCAAGGAAAGGCTTATTAATGACCTGAGTTGGACCAAGTGTGTTCCACACAGGAGTTTTTTCCCAGGGCAGAGTTGCTCCAGAACCAGGGCTGTTTTAGTCCACAGCAGTTTGATGTGTCTGCAAGTTTTAAATTCAGCTATGTCGACCTACTTTTGCGTTTTGGCCCTCCAGGACCAGATTAAGATGACCCTGCTATAGGGAATCAACCCTTCATTTGACTAATGGTATTTGTTTCCCTCATGGAAATGGTGGTGCCAAAAATGAATTGCTTTTTTTTTTTTTTTTTTTTTTAAGAACTGGGGAGTATAATGTTTGTAAATGACAAAAGCTTTTACTTGCACATGTGCAAATTTTGTTATTTTGACGTCTTCACTTTTGAATGAGAAAAGGCCATTTTTATCTTTGGGTTATTTTTCACATTTGCCTTTCTGGTCAGCTGTCCAGTTACGAATGTACACTAAACTATGTAGTACAGGGAAGTAGTTTGTAGTATTTTACAAGTACAACTTAAAAACACTTTGCCATTACCTCAGTTAAAAGCTTCAGTTGAAGATAGCCAAGTCAAATTCATGCATGAAATATATTCAGTGTCCTGAACCACATTAGCAATTACATTTCGAATCCATTTAATGATCATTTTCTTGTTTGGAATAAGGTTTTCCTTTTTTCAAGTTGTCTCAAGACTGAGCACTGTATCATTGTATTATATGACCGTATTCATTCTCTGCATGTAGGTCTTGAATCTCAAGCAGCCAGAATAATGGAAGCATGGTCTAATCTGACCTAATCTCAATTGCAAGCAGTATCTTAAACTATCATTCTGTTTGTTTACATATTTCCCTGAAGTTACTAACTGTTGAGAAAAGCAGTGGGTCACAATTCCAGTATCTTGACCGTTCACATCATTAGTACTGGCTAATAAGATGAAGCGGGGACAGCTGTGCACTGTAATGTTTCAAACCTATAAAACAAACATTTTGTTAAACAAATAGAAAAATACTGAAATGAGCAAAGCCTTAAAGCCACCACAGAGCTTAAATTAATCACACCCTAATCCACTTGCACCCAAAGCTCTGCATCATTACATTCACAAAGCTGTGATGTCTGGGAGCATGAAGAAAAGCTTAATTCAAAGCTAGCTAACGGCTCTAGAGGGAAACACCTCTGACTTTAATGTAGTGTATGTAATGTAATGTGTCAAAGCAGCTACAGTTTTTAAACTTCTACCCTGATTCTAGCCTTAAATCTTGATTAAGTTCAAGGTTACTTTATTGTCAGCAGCTGTGAACGTACACTAGCTGCTGACAAGGACAGAAGTATTGGGACACCTGACACTCCCATCAACATGAATATTAATGACATTGTATTTAAAAACATAGACTTTAATATGAAGTTTGCCCCCATTGCAGCTAAAAACGCTTCCACTCTTCTTGGAACTTTCTGTTGGATGGGATTGAGGTCAGTACCCAGTCAAGTTCTTCCACACCAAACTGATCTAGCTAAGTCTTTATGGTGCTTGTTTTGTGCACTGGGACACAGTCAATCTTTTTTGATTGGTTTCCTGTGTATTCTTTTATTTTCTTTAATTCTTCTAATTACCTCATAATTTTATACTTAATATTTTTATTCTATCTCTGTAAAGCTGACATTTGTGAGTGATAATGGGCTATATAAATAAACATCTTAACACAGGAACAAAATGTATTTGGGTGCCTCTTCCACTCTCCTTGGAAGGCTTTCCAGAAGGTTTTGGAGATTCTGTGTGCCTGGCTCACTATCTCCTTTCCAGTTCAACATAAAGGTGATGGATGGCGTTGAAGTCAGGGCTCTGTGTGGGTCAGTTCCACACCAAACTTTTGTCAATATAGTGTAAATACTCAACAGAATGAATGAAAGCACCAGTTCTCACAGCCTTCCAAGAAGAATGGAATATGTTATGGCAGCAAAGTGGGACCAACTCCATATTAAAGTCTATGTATTTAAATGCAAAGTCTCAAACAATCCCTGTTGGTGTATTGGTCGGGTGTCCCAATACTTTTGTCCACCTAGGTAGCGTTTGGCAAACGGCAGTATTTTCATTCATGTAAGAGTATCTGATTATTGAAATGACGCACAGCAGATTCAGTATCAGCAGCCGTGCATGGCTGTAGGAAGTTGGCTGGTTTCCCCCGCTGTTTGTGTGAAGCCAACTGACCGCAATAGCCCCTGCTGTGCTTCATTATAGAGTCCAGACGGGACTGTGTTGGCTGTAAACGCCGAGCCAGAACAGAGTCGGTTTAATAATAGAAATCAACCATGTGGGATTGAGGACACATTTGTGGCGTCCAAAGAGTTTACTGAACAAAATTTGACGCTTTGCCTCTTCGTCTGCCCATTTCCTTCACGCAATTTGAGCGTGCTTTGTGAAAATTGTATTTGTGGAAGCCTGCATGTTTACTGAGAAGCAGCTGTGATTAAATTTGACCTTAAAATCGGTGTCCAACTTGCACTTTACGCCTGGTTCTTCTGCAGATGCTGTTTTTAAGGGTTTTAAACAGGACAGATTTCACACTCCAGTCAGACGATAAAGAAGTTCGTTTTCGTGGTTCCATGTGTATAAAACAAGTGCTCTGTCTAAAAAAATAATGTAATATGAATAAGTCTTTATAGTTCAGTCTTGTTTAAGTAAATGTTGCATTTTCGTCACTTTTTTGGAAGGGCACATATATTACACTCTCATTTTTGTTGCACTCTCCTTTTTTATTTTATGCCCATTTATCATTTTTTTTAACTTCATTTCTTGATTTCCTAAATATAAAACAGGCTGTATGTCTACTAGTCATAGTAACAAAAAAAGCCTGTTAAAAGTTTGGAAAGTGTTGCTTTTGGTGCAAAATGGACACAAATGTTTAACATACAGTACTGTGCAGAAGTCTTATGCACCTGCGAAAACAATATTTAAATTGTTTAGATGAGCAGTGAGTGTTTCTTTCCACATTCATATTACACAATGTACTATATAAAATTAAAAATGGTGAAATACAACATTATACAGCAAATAGCGATGTTATGTCCAGTATCAGTAAGTTCCTTGTGGAAGTCTAGAGTTACTTGTGGTTTTCATCAGAAACCTGGTCAGTCGTAAGTTCTCCTCACCAGCTCACAAAATATCAAATACTTGCATGCAAACAAATCTTGACACTTTTCTTTACTGTCTTCTTGATTGTTTGCATTCATTCTAACTTCGCAAGCAGAAAGATACTATCAAACAAAAATCGCTTCAAACTATTTGTACAGTACCGTATGCCTCAAAGAAAAATGTAAAATGAAAAATAAAATGTAGGAAGGCATGAGGCATCTGTGCGGACCAGTCAAGTTCTCCCACCCTGAAACACATCCAGCCACATCTTGATGGAGCTCGCTTTGTGTACTGGGACACAGTCATGCTGGAAGATAAAAGGTTATTCCCCAAACTGGGTCCACAAATTTGGAAGCATTTGGAAGAATGTCTTGGTCGGCTGAAGGGATAAGATTCACACTTCACTTGAAAACCAGGCGTGTCCCAATACTTTGCGCATACAGTGTATGTGTGTATATAAGCAGTATAATCTCAATCTAATATTTTCTCTATTTCGCGTGGCCCCTTCTTTCCACCCATATAAACCGGGACATCGCGTCAGTTGAACTTGTTTATTTAGCCTTTGTTATTTTTGGGGGGGTTAACTTTTTCACGGGCAGCTGCTGTTGTTTCTGGAACATTACCCATCGAGGGCACATGGGTGTGAAAAGGCGGTCGTCTGCTTGATTTCCCTCATCTGCACTATGCGCATATTAAACGCCATGAATTTCCCACCGCCTGCCAGTTCTGTCGGAATATGGGCCACCAGACATCAAAGCAGCGAGTGAGCGAGCGAAGTATAAAGGCCTTACCAATTAATCCCCGTATGCACTGTATAATTATCTGTAATATACAGATGTTTAACGGCTCTTTGATCAACAGCAGCCCACTTGACCATTCCTAAACTCCACAGGCCTAATTGAGATGTTCCATTGGGTTTCATTAGTTTTTCAGGCCCGGACTCATATCCGTTCCGGGTGTAATGTCTAGGCCGGGGTCCCTCGGCAGCAATGAGGCTTGTTTAATATCACACTCAGTGGGTCGCAGAGCTGCTGCCTCAGAGGCTCTCAGTAGTCAGGCTTACTGAGCTTTACAGCCAGCTAACTAGGACTGTGTTACGTTTTTAACTTGTATTTCTTAAAAATGTTTGTCATTTAGTCACATCAAATCGCTTAATAAAACAAAAATGGCATTATAGACACAACATAAAAAAGGAAATCTAATATGTATATAAAAAGAAGATTTTTACTTTTTCATTTATTTATCAAAAATTAGATAGTAAAAATATCATAAATATAAAGACATACCTGGAAGAAGGGAAGCTGACATGGATATAAAAGATTATAACAAAGCTACACGTGAGTTATAAAAAAAAATGTGATGTGTGAATTGCAAATGTGGAAATAGACACATTCTTTTGAGTTCACAGTTCAGGTGTGTGTGTTTGGGGAGGTGGGGGGCGGGGGGCAGAGGCAGTTTACTGAGGAGTCTGATGGCTTACGGGAAACAGTTCTCACACAGTCTGGATGATCAGGCTTTAATGCTATGTGAACAAAAGTATTGGGACGCCTGACAATTTACATCAACAGGGTTTTTAATGATATTTAATTCAAATAAATAGACTTTAATATGGAGTTGATCCCCCTTTTCAGTTATAACAGCTTCAAATCTCCTTGGAAGGCTTTCCACAAGATTTTGGAGTTCCTGTGGGAATTTTTGCCCATTGATTCTGTAGAGCATTTATGAGGTCAAACACTGATGGACGAGAAGGCCTGGATCACAATCTCTGTACAGGTGCTGGATGGGGTTGATGTCGTGGCTCTGTGTGGGCCTGTCAAGTTTTCCCTAACCGAAACAGTCATGCTGGAATAGAAAAGGTTCTTCCCCAAACTGTCCACAAATTTGGAAGCATGGTGTTGACAGGAATGTCTTGGCCCGATGAAGCATTAAGATTGCCATTCACTGGAATTAAGTGGGCACCTGAATTCAATACTTAAACAGTGTGCCCAAGTACTTATGTCCAAATAGTCGTCACTGTATAGCCTGCATAGTGTTTGTGTTTTTATTTGTTAGGATGGAATGCCCAGTTGAGATAACTGGTAAAGCAACGTCTATGGAGGTGCAGGATGGTCCAAAAAGACAAATGAAATGGTGGAGTGTAAGAGGATTCGCGGCAGATTAGAGCAGGGACACGGGAGGTAAGATAGAAAATGATGAGAAATGTAATACAAGCTGGTTGGAGGCCAACAATGACCTAGTTTGACCTGAACTATAATTCAATCATCTCCCAACAGCTGGATTGCATATTTTTGTCCTTTTCTCTCCTCACCATGAGCCTGGAGTAATAGATGGATGGTATTAACCTACTTCACACAATGAGATTTTGCAGCTCCTCCCTCAGACAATTCAAACCCACCTAACAATGCTATGACTTCATTGAGGACTGGTATATAAATCTTAAACCGTCTCGGTTTTACTATAAATGTTATCTTTCATTGGTTTGTGGAGGATCTGGGAGCGTTCAGTCAGGTGCCAAAAGCGTTTTCGCCTTGCAACGCATTTGACGTTGCCATCTAGTGGTCAGTAGAGATAGAACCTCAGGCTTTTCAGTCTTTCACATGCCATTTTGACAGTCTGTCCATCTTCTGCTTAGATACTTTTCCCCAGAGACGCCTGAGGCTAGCTGAGAGCACTCTGACAGCCCGAGGCCGGCCTCCAGCAGCTATATCAGCTCAAACCATCCATTATTCCATCCACTTTTGCTGACCTTCACCTAGCTGCTTGGTGTTCATGACCAAACATCTGCTAGAAACAAGTTTGCACCTTGAATATATATTTTTTTCTCATATTTATATATATATCTTACCATATCTTAAATACAGTGTTGGACACACAGTTACTATTACATAGGTTTCTTTTTTGTCATTTCATATTGAAACAAATGGTCTGAATGCCATTTTATTGTACCTAAATTAGATATGAAAGGGATTTCCAGCTTAGATTCTAATAATCTTTTCATGGAAAGGAATCCTTATGTCATTTTTTTCCTTCAAATATGACACAAATATTGCAGCAGGTCTTAAAACTTGACCTACATTTTCGATAACTGAATGGTTCTTGGCCAGAACATTTCCATTATGTGGATGTTCTTTACTTGTTTCATCCCTCTTGCATGTCAAACAGTTCTATAAGCACCATTAACTGAGAGGTTCTTGAAGGAATCAAAGGCTGCTCCTCAAATGCATCCCTTTGTGGAACCCTTTGGTACCATTATTTATAAGAGAATGGGACCTAATGATTAAATACCAGTGGCACCTGCATGCATAGCAGCATACGGTGGAGTGAATTGTGAAGTCCTTGCCTTAATGCAGTGTAACTTAATCATTCCTCTCTGTCCCAAGAGCCCCCTGTGAGGAGACGCTCTGGGAGACGAGATCACTGGGCCAGGACCATGCAAGCGGCCTTGGTCTGTCTCATGATCAGATATTTATAGCAGGGCCGTGACATAAATAACCTACCATGCAGCTCAGGAGTCAACCCTCAAACCTGCAGTGACAGCGGTCATGACAGCGGTGGAGCTTTTTTGGTAAACCGTAACATAAACAATCGTCACTTGGGATCATTATTGTTGACAGTTGTATGAAGTTGGTGAGTACTTCTTTAATTTGTGGGTGCTATCAAACGAAGGCTCATGCAAAGCATCAAAGTACATCTTCAAGTCGTATTTCATTGATGTTTGTTTACTTCATGAAGCTAAACATGTTGAGAGAAAACACCCAGACCTGCTTATTAGTGAGTTCACATTAGACATTATAGGCCATTGCTAACCTATAATTAGAAATACATGCATATGTTTATGTTTCTTTATCTGGACATCAGTACAGTTTGTGTACATTTAAGTAAGTATATTACTATACAACATATGAATAAAAATCCACTAATGCAATTCATTCATTTTCAACCTCCCTGCAGGTCCAGAGCCTCGTGGCTTGAGGTTGGATGGCATGCATGTGGAGTGGCCATGTGATTTCTTTGTTAACAGTGAAGTCTGTGTTTTTCTGTTAAGACTGCAGAGGGCTGATTGATCGCCAAAGGTTGGAATTCAAGAGACCCCCATGGATTTTGAGCCATCAGAAGAGGTTTTTGACGAGGATGTGGCAACCCAGTACATGATAGAGCAAAGCATCCTGCCAAACAATAAGCAGGTCGAGTTCAAGGAGATATTTTCAGAAGATAAGAGCAGGTAGATTTGTCTGCGACAGAGTAAGACTGTCTATTAGTCTTCTTGCCACAATTCTGTATCCCATTATTGAATAATTTATTATCCATTTACTAAAAAATAACTAAATGCTTGTCCATAGGATATTACGGACTTCTCCGGAAAGAGACAAAATCTCAGATGCCATCAGTCGAGGTGAGAGCATTTGGAGAAAGTGTCTTTCTGCAGTAATTGCTCATGTTACATGCTCCACTGAGGGGTTTTGTGTTGCTGATTGAATGTCAGGCGATGAGGCTGCGCTCCGTAAGCTCACGGTTCTCCAGGACGCTTTCTCTGAGGAGGACAATACCGGCAATATTCCCTTACATGAGGCTGCCATGCAGACCAACCAGTACATCCTTGAGATCACTTTCAAAGGTCTGGAGTGACATCACCTGCTCTTTCACTGATCTCTATTCACCTGCAATATGGCAGTTTGGCTCAAATATTTCACCACAGCCAATGAATGCAACCATGCACTGACGCAAGTCAATTAATACACCAATGCTACCCATACAGCACTTCTAGTTAATACAATCAGTGGTTTTAAGTTGTCCCCAGCAAATTCAGAAATAAACACAGTAGTATATAATACTAAAATAACTGAGAATTCATGACAAAAGCAATATCCAGAATGCCTTGTACTTAAAATAAAGGTGAACACCCAAGCATCTGTCTAATCTTTGGACCTATGACTGGGATTTTGATTTCTGGGCCAAAATCTTTAGTAGCCAGGAGTCCAATATGAAAAATGATGGCCTTTTTCTAGGTGGGTAGGCTGGACTTAGTTCTCCCACCATCCCTCAGCGTGATGCTAACCAAAGTAGGCATCTGTTAGACAATGTAACACAAATCAAGAAGTAACTTTTCTTCCCCAAGTTTGTAGAGCAGCCCATTGATGATGTGTTAGGAGCAGTTTTAAAAATCTGTGGCGGTGTTTCATGTTCTAGCCCTCATCCTGCCAACACAGCAACATGTGATGGGGAGACCTAGCAGTGTGTGGGATTTGGCAATGACTTAACTGGCATTGACTTACTTACCTTCTGATGTATTGCTATACCTGCATTCTATAGGTTTTTAATCAAATAAAACATGACAGTTGATTCCAGATGTAAACAGTAACAAAAGTTTCTGATGTGTCTGCATACTTACAGCATCTCCAACAGAGGCGAAGTGCAGAAAGACACATCGGGGTAAGACGCCCCTCTTCTTGGCTGTAGAAATGGGTCTCCTGGACAATGCCTGCTATCTCCTGGACAATGGGAGCAGTCCAGATTGTCTGGATGTTGAAGAGGACACACCTCTTTTCATTGGTCAGTAACGCAAATTCAAGTTTCACTTTTAGACTGTATATTGGAACATTATTCTATACTATACTATAATACCACTATAATATACTGTGTATATTATACCAAATGTGCTTTTGTCTATAATTTTGTCTACTTACAGTTTACATACATTTATGTATATATATATATATATATATATATATGTATGTA
>JBBMFX010000128.1:6335230-6347889 GCA_037832545.1 Rhabdalestes septentrionalis
CATCCTTCAGATATCAAATGTGTATTACCATATATATATATATATATATATATATATTCAGCTGGTGGTCTAGTGGTAAGGGAGATGCCCCCCTGCCATCAGAAGGTTGTGGGGTTGAATCCCAGGCCTGTTACTGAGGTATCCTTGAGCCATGAGCAAGGTACCCACACATCCTGACTGGGCGCTTCTTCACTTGGTGAATGGGTTAAACACAGATAATGAATTTCACACTGTTCACACTGTGTGCCGAAGTGTGTTCACATATTACAAATGGATCCTTCACACTTTAAATCTTTCAGAGAACACACGCTGCCTACAGCACCTCTGCCGGCTGAAGATCAGGCAGTGTTTGGGCCGTCTGCGCCTCAGAGCTCCAGTCTTCATGAGTTTTCTGCCTCTTCCAAACCGCCTGAAGGAATATATCTTATACAAAGAGTATGACCTCTATGGTCAGCAGTGCCAAGGTCAGTCTAAGTGACATGGCTGCAGAAATGATCTCTGTTGAGTGATGTGCACGAATTAACTATGGTTGCTACAATCGAGTGAGAGATTACTTTGGCTGAGTGATTGATATAGCCTTGTTACCACCATTAATCAGAATGTTCATCATTATGTATGGACATACATTTACTATTAAATCAGGATTTTTGTGGAAAATTGTTTGAATGAATGACACAGACCTCTGTATGAATGGTTTGTATTCAGCTAGATATATATTTTTTCTGGTTTATTTTGCAGCTTTGGCAAGTTAATAAAAAACATCTAGCCATCTGTAGTGTCATTGTTTGGTTTATGTTGTAATTTAAGCATTTTGGCCTAAAGCTAACATATAATATGCTCTTTGTCATGTTGTGTATTGTAATATTCTGTATTGGTGTATTGTTTCTGTTGGTTCGAGAGAGTTGTCATTGTATCCTTTTTGTATTTTCTTCCATCATTTTATCACAATGTTAAGCAAATTTGTCTTACAGCCATTGGAAACCCCCGGTGACAAAATAATTCTGGCCACTAGAATGGCCAGTCATGTAGAAGCTAATAAAAACACTTGATTTTTGGCCTCCAACAGTCATGTCAGCTTCACTATATGAACAAAAGAATTGGGACAAACCTGTTTGGGCCAGGCCATCCACTTCCAGTTAAGGGCAATCTTAATGCTTCAGGAGACCAAGACATTTCCAGTGTGACTGTGCCCCAGGGTACAAAGTAAGGTCCTTTAAGACATTGTTAAATGGAAGAACCTGACTGGCCCGAACAGAGCCCTGACCTCAAACACATTACACAACCTTTGGGATTAATTGAAACGGAGATCCAGAAGGCCTGGCTCATAAATCAGTGTCTCACAAATGCTCTACAGACTGAATGGGCACAAATTTTCCCACAGAAACTCCAAAATCTTGTGAAATGCATCCAAGAACTGTGGAAGCTGTGTCATCATCAGAAAAAATGTTACAGCTGCAAAGTGGAACCAACTCCATATTAAAGTTGAAGTCTACTATATATATATGCGAGTCAGGCCCTGATGTTGGAAGAGAAGGCCTGGCTCGCAATCTCCGAAGGTGTGAAGGGTTTGAGTTCAGGGCTCTGTGCAGGCCAATCAAGTTCTTCCACACAACACATCCAACCATGTCTTTATGGAGCTTGCTTTGTGTACTGGGGTACACTCAAGCTGGAATAGAAAAGTTTTTTCCCAAACTGTTTCCGCAAAGTTTGAAGCATGGCGATGACCAAAATGTCTTGGTATGCTGAAGTAATAAGATTAAGGGGCCGTAGGAAAAAATGTGAGTCCCAGTACTTTTGTCCAACTGAACTTTTACCTGACGATGGTTAAGATGTTACTGCTGTCATCTCTGCTCTACCATTACGGGATTGGCTTTTTTCTATCTGTTCAGCTGATGCCATTCTTTATCTAAATTCCTACAGTAAGGAAGGCTTTTACTTTATTAAAATGCTGATCCTGTGTCTCGTCGTCACAAGTCTCTCCCAATGAAAATCAGGGAGGAGGCGGAACGTGACTGTTTGTGGGAGGGTTTGATCGGTTTGGGAGTCGAGTTTGACGGGAAAAGAGCCACCGAGGATATTTTACCCAAACCTTATCCGATTTAGTTTGTCATAAACTCCTCGTTCTCGTTTTTTGGGTTGAAATCACACGTCCAGCCATGCCAGGAATTGACAAATTACCCATAGAAGAGACGCTGGAGGACAGTCCTCAGGTAAACAAGTTAGCCTAGCTGCTAACTGACTAGCTGTCTGCCTTTGGAGAATAAATTCGTGCCTTTTTGCAAGATTAAAGATTTTCTGTGTTCACAAAAGGCTCTCAGACAACATTGACAGTCAAAATAGACTGTTAAGTTCGTAAAGAATGCCAATCAATTAGTGTGTTGAGCGGATATTTATTGGCAAATCTGTTGACATCCATCACACCTTCAATGTTTACATGCACAGCAGGCAAACTCCGTAGTCTCTCTGTTCTCTTGGGTCAGAAGAATGCAGGGACTAACACAGTAGGGGTTTTAGCCAAGAAAAATGTGCAACTGTCTGTTTTGTTTCCGTAAAAGGCTTAATATTCTTTCCACACAAAATGCAGCTTGATTAAGTATCTAAGCTCTTTTTTAGAGATTTAAACTGCAATTTTGTCATTTCTTCTTGATTGTTTAATTCCCTGACATGATGATTTTCAGGCTTCCCTTTTTTTGCTCTATTTCCTCTTTTGGTTCACCGGTGTGACCAGTGTTGTGGTCTTCGCTTTGGTGGTCATTTCCAGATATGGAACTAAACGGAAAATGTTACATTAGATTTTTCTTATTTTATGTTATAAAGTACGTTTCTCTTATACATTCCTGCAATATGTAGGCTTGGCTTAGAAAAAAATGGGCACAAACTCTCACTTGAAGTAGTGGACTCTTTATTTAGTGGGGACGGTGGCCAATTCTCTGGACACAGATCAGGTAGCCTATAGTGAGTCTGGGATTCACTTTAAAATCCATAGACAAATGTATTGGGACACCTGACCATTACGACAGGGACTTAGTAATGGACTTTAATAGGGAACTTCCCCCCCACTCCCCAGTACCCAGTCTCCGTTCCAGTTCCTCACAACGGGGTTGGACTAAGCCAGGGCTCTTTGTGGGCCAGGCAAGTTCTTCTGCAACCACCTCATCTAACTACGTCTTAATGTACCACAGCCATGCTGGAATAGAAAATGTTCTTGGTGCATTTTTGCACAGTATGCATGCGTTTTCAGGTATTCTCCTATTGAAAAACTCGTAATTAGAAGAAAAGCTTTAAATCATTAATGCCAAACAAGTATTACAGAGGAACACTTGATTCACATAGCTACTTAATTTTAATAATTTACAGTGGTTTACACATAAGATGGTAAATAAGAGACCTTCTGAGACCCTCACAGCAATGCAGAGATGTCCAAGACTATTTTGCAATTACTATAGGCTGCCCTTACTAATTTCATATTATCTTACTCTCTCTTTTCAGACACGCTCTTTGCTTAGTGTGTTTGAGGAGGACACAGCTATAATGTCCAGCTACTACCATCAGCTCTTCCAGGCCATGCAGAGAATATACGATGCACAGGTAAGAGACAGCCAAGCATTAGTGAGGCAGCTTCTTTCTCCACCGCTGTTCAGTAAAGCCCTGAAAGTCTTCTGAAATTTCTTTATTTTAAATTGCAGCTCATATGTTTTACAGAATGAACTGAGTGCCGCCACACACCTAACTTCCAAGTTACTGAAGGAATATGAGAAGCAGGTAATCTCTCTCTAACTGTCTTAATGTGTTCTTATTTGCCTTTAACACACATTTGTGAGAACTCTGAGATCTTGGCAGCCACAATTAACATCAATACCAGTGTTTTATCAGTGTATGTGGTGCAGGCTTGCTCTGATTTCACTACCTTTTCATTTTCAACACTGCCTCACTCGCCTGTGCAGCGTTTCCCTCTGGGTGGTGATGATGAAGTCATGAGCTCGACTTTGCAGCAGTTTGCCAAAGTCATCGACGAGGTGAGACCACAGCTTCAGCAACTGCCTTTACAAATGTGTTTTGATGTTTTGCTGACTTGTCTATTATCCCTCTCGCTCTTTTTTCCTCCACAGCTCAGCTCCTGTCATGCAGTCCTGTCCACTCAGCTAGCAGACGCCATGATGTTCCCCATCACTCAGTTCAAAGAGAGGGACTTGAAAGGTGAGGGAGCTTATCTTGAATTCATGTCTACTTCATTGTCCCCTCATTAGAAACACTTACCTGGGAGGTCTTGCTTGGACATGGTTAATAAATAATTTTAGAGTTTAGATTCTCTGCCCGAACCCGACATGGCCCGAGCCCGGCCCGGCCCGATATTTCCTGCCGCTGTCCTCGGGTCGGCCCGTGATCAAGCATTAGATTTTTTTAATCATCACACGTATTTGTAAAAATTGTCGGGTTTAAATCGGGCTCGGGCCGATAATCATAGTTAATGTGTCGGGCCGGGCTGGGCTCAGGCACAAGGTGCACGGGCTCGTGTCGGGTCGGGTCTCATTTTTTGAGCCCGATCTAAACTCTAAATAATTTGTGTTAGCCATGCATCAGTGGTAAGTTTTCAACCATGAGATGCTGTACTAGACCACTAATGACACCCTGACACTGAAAGACAAATCAATACAACTGTGCCTGATACACTTTTATCAATACACACACACACACCATGCCAGTGCCACTGCTGTGCTGTGAATGGTAAAACACTCAGATAAATTCTGGTCAGCTGTGGTCCTGTAATCAGAAAATGACCACAGATGAATAGGGACACTGAATAATTGTGCAGCAGTAGGCTACCATCTGTAATTGTACACTGTAGTGGACCTCTATTTATTCCAAGTCATTATAGGAGCCACTGAGTGAATGTACTGAAGAGGGCCTTCTAATAAAATTGTCAGTGTAGGTACTGCATTTGCAGTTTTATATGAAGATATGCTCATTGTCCTCTTTTCTATAGAAATCCTTACCCTGAAGGAGGTGTTCCAGATATCCAGTGATGGTAAGAGTCACATCACAATTCAGAGATACTGGTAAGCCCCCTTTGGGCAGCATTCATTAAAGTAGCACTCACTTATTTTTTTTGCTTTTTATTGTCCCAGATCATGACGTGGCCATCAACAGATACAGTCGGCTCTCTAAAAAGAAAGAAAATGAGAAGGTGAGGTGCTCTTGGCCCCTCCAAATAACATTTGCCTCATAATCTTATGAAATCCAGTGTTTCCTGTCAGAAATTCTGTTGGATCTGGTTCAGGTGATCTCCTAATGTGCTCAATCATTGACCACAGGGATTGTCTTCATTTAATGAAGCACATACTGAGATTTGGCTTGGCCACTGCTAGAGGAGCATATGTTGCACAGATTTGGTTGGCTTAATTTTCGTCATCTTACGTGGGACAGGAAATTAAACTTGATCTGATTTTTTAAATGAAGAACAAACAGTGACTGAGGAAAAGGCTTAAAGCAATAGTTTGATGGGAAATCAAATTTACCCCAACTATGGTCCAACAACCAAAATATATTTTATGTGTCCCATTGTGTAAACTCCATTCCAAATCATCTTCTCTCAAACCAAGGCAAGTTGTAAATTAACCTAATGATGTTTGGCAATGTACGATGTGGAAATGTATAGTATAAATGTGTCCATTTTTGTACATGTAATGCCTGTGTTAAACTACAGGCAAGCTTTCGGCACCATATGTGCTATGATTGATTTGTGATTATGATGACATTTGTGGTGAAAGTACATCAAATATATAATAAGCAAGAATATCAAACATAATAACTCTAGAGCTTATTTTATGTTGTAGTCTGATGGTGAATTATATTGAGTGTGCACTGACTGCTTCTTGGTGGCTTTGCAAGACTGTGTTGTTATTTCAGACTGAATTACAGCTAATTACTGTTAATTACAGTGCCAGTCATAGGTGTTTCTTAGTTAGCTGTAAGTTATGAGAAACATGATGGTCTGTGCAACAGGTAAAGAGTGAGGTGATGGAGGATGTCTACACTTCCAGGAAAAAGCAGCACCAGACCATGATGCACTACTTCACAGCTCTTAATACACTACAGTACAAGAAAAAGATTGCCCTTTTGGAACCGATGCTGGGGTACATGCAGGCACAGGTAAAGTTAAGAGTGTTGCTTAATTACATTTCTGTGTTATGTATCTTGTTCTCGGGTTGTACTTTGTTGAAATTCGTGCTTTTCTTTTCTTTTATCAGATCAGTTTCTTCAAGCTTGGATCAGAGAACCTTACACAACAATGGGAAGACTTTCTCACAAACATTGGGACCAGTGTACAGAAGTTAGTTTTTTTGTGTAGTAGTCTATAATAATGCTGTTACTGTTTAGTTAACCTTAAGTGTCTTTCTACCTGCTGGTGCATAATGATTGGAAATTCTTTAAGAGATATTAAGGGAATTGGACACAGCTCATTTATGCACATTAATGTAAATGTAAAGTGCCTTGCAAAAGTCTTAGATACCTTAGAAATTATATTGAAAACATGTTTCTTTGCATTTATTCTAATAATTACTTGACTATTTACTGGCAAAAAAGTCCCTCACTGCTCAGCTTTAAACAGTTTCCACAGGAGCCTAACACTTTTGCACAGTACTGTATGTAATATGATGTCAGTTTATTTAAAGTACACACTTGTCTTGTTTCGATATTGACATTAACTACTGGCTGCATGAGGATGTTAGCATTTATGGCTTTTAATATTTAACTAGTAACTCAGGCAGTGGTGATAAGAGGTGCACTTTATGCAAAATGAAGCTTTGCCATTTATGAGTGTATCAAGAGGGTTTTTGAATGTTTGCACATATGTGTTTCTAGTGTTCGCAGGGAGATGGACAGTGAGGTCGACATTATGCAGCAGACAATTCAGGACCTAGAACAGGCCAGTGACCTGTTGTATATGCCAGACCCAGACCCCAACAAGATCCCTATCAACCGCAATTTGACGCGCAAGGCTGGCTACCTCAATACTCGCAAGTACGAGTACTGTAATGTTGGTTTACACAAGCTTTGCAATGCTTTCCGATCGAGTTGTTCCGGCTGAAATAGACATTTTGACTTCCTGTATGTATCTGTATCTAACTGATAGGCAAAGAGCTAGAATGACATAATCTCTTTGACAAAATTCTTAAATGTTTTTTATTTGGGTACTGGAATTGGTAAGATGTCCAGCTGGAAAAGCAAAAGTAAAGTCTCTTTTAGTAATAATATCTGAGAATATCATTTAGAAATTGAATTCTGTTTTGAACTAAAGCCAGACAGACTTTTGGGCACTTTGGTGGGGCACCTCTTTCGTTACTGAACAATTTCCCAGTGTTATGTTATTAAATCATGCATGGATTATAATGTGGTTAAGATAATTTGTTCAGAACTGGGTTTCCTCTGTTTAAATTGACAAAATTTGCAATGAACAATGATAGCAGTAAATAAAACATAGTCTAATTAAAACTATTTGAAAACTATTTGTTTACTAACTAATTTGTTTAGCAAAATTTTTAGCTCCATAAAATGTTAGTACATTTATAATGAGAATATTATACAGATATTTCTCCAATAAAATAAATGAGCATCTCACACTTTACTGTTCTGCAGGAGTATTGTGCTCAAGTCCTGTGCTCTAGTCAGAGTTTCTTCTGTTATCTGTTCAGTAAAACAGGGCTGGTATCGTCCACCTGGGACCGGCAGTATTTCTTCACCCAGGGAGGGAACCTCATGAGCCAATCTCGAGGAGACGTCGCAGGAGGGCTGGTCATGGACATAGACAACTGTTCCGTCATGGCAGTAGACTGTGAGGACAGACGCTTCTGCTTCCAGATCTCTGCTTTTGATGGCAAAAAGTATGTTTGTTAACATCAGTTCTTGGGTCACATATTAATTTACTTTTCTCCTGAAACTGATTTTTAAAAGCTCCAGTCTCATTCATGTAGTGCTGCTGGCAGCCCACAAGTTAGCTTTACGTAAGAACATTCATTAAACTCATTGTAACCCAGGGGAATTATGTTAATGGATTGTAGTCCTATTGTCCCTGAACCTGAAGAGTTCCTGGAGGTTATTTTTAACAATTACTTACAAACTGGATAAACAAATCAGGCATCATTGCAGAGCTCAAGTGTTGAGCAGTGTCTCATTCCTACTCACTTAGGGCACAAAAGGTCCATTCAGTATTTATTCAGCGCTGTAATTCTTATTTTCACCACAGGGTTGCTATTTTGCAAGCAGAGAGCCGAAAGGATTGTGAAGAGGTAGTGGAGCTTTGATTATTTTTTTAAATGTATATTTACAACTCTTTAAATAAAATACAATTTGTTTATTGTAGAAGAATGCAAAAATAACTACAAAACCATTTTGTACTCTCTTGTCTTTCAGTGGATTTCAACAATAAACAACATCTCAAAGAGAATATACTTAAGTGAGAACCCTGAGGTGTGTCTGGGATACTCACTGGCCAGTTAGATTTATTTGCTTGCATTGAAGAGTTCCATAGGTGTTCTTCAAATGCCGCATATTGAAACTCTTCCTCCTTATTTATAGGAAACTGCTGCCAGAGCCAACCAGTCCGCTCTGGAGGCCGTGACGCCTTCTCCTTCATTCCAGCAGCGGCACGAGAGTTTTAGGCCGAGCATGTCAGTGACTACCCTGTTCTACTGCATACACTTACATGGTTTTGGCTTAAACTTTGACCAGACTACTATTTCTTACTTAGGATTTAATGAAGGTTTGATACTGATGGTTTTAGGCAAGGGAGACCCAGACCTGGCCGGACCAGCAGCCAGAGCTCTGCAGGCTCAGAGTCTCCGGCACTCTCCTCCCTCTCTCTGGACTCTCTGGTGGCTCCAGACACCCCAATCCAGTTTGATATAATCTCACCAGTCAGTGAGGAGCATGCAACCCAATCCAAGATTGCCAACCAGGGCAGGTCAGTACCTTCAATCTCAACAGGTGTTCTGCTTTTAAACCCATAGAAGGTGCAGTTCTTGTGATACCAAATGTATGTTGCATGTTTACAATAAAATCTCAACTGTAGATCACTCAAACAAGCAGAGAATGAAACACTAATGCGTGTTATAAATACTATATATAAGTAACATGCTGTTAAGTGACACAAAGAATGATTACGAGTGTGTTGTGTGTAATAGAGAGTAGTATATATGTAATATTGACATAAATAATCATATTGCACATAAGATATGACATAATGAAATTATTTTGCACCCAATAAGACACGATATTGTACATGGTAAGACTACTTCACATAATATATATAATAATATATTGCATATAAACATAATGTTTTAGCGCAATATTGCACTTGGAAGTATTTGTGTAATAACTATGTAATTACATTTAAATGATGGTAAGGCTACTGTTTGTCATCAAATGAGTAGCAACAAAACTATTATAACTGTAGGCATTTAAGCTTGAAGCATAAAAAATAGATATTGCTCTTCACAGTCTTGCATGAAACTGTAATTCACTCTGCAGAATTCGTCTTAATTATTTTCTTTTTTCTTTTGAAATAATGGCAGTGTTTCTTTGTACCTTTGTTGAAAGAAGGACAAACCCGTTTGGAGAGTCTGGAGAGTCGCAGTCTGGAGACAGTGAAGGTACTTGTTGCAAATAGAGACCTCGCCGTGTAGAACGTAATTAAAGGTTGTAGGTACCTATCGTTTACTGAGCACAATACATAACTGCCTGTGTTTCCAGAATCCATCTTGCATCAGCTCTTTATTGTGCGCTTCCTCGGCTCCATGGAGGTGAAGGCCACCGAGAATGCAGATGTAATTTATGAGACCATGAGGCAGATCCTGGCTGCCCGAGCCATCCACAACATCTTCAGGATGACTGAGTCCCACCTGCTTGTCACCTGCGAATGCCTAAAGTAAGACACAACTATCAAATTCAGAGCATAATGGAGCGCCCCTGTATAGTTAATGTTCATTGCCTGCTTGTAAAAGTTTTTTTTTGTTTTACTTATTACAAGATATTTTTTAAGGTTTATCTTGCTTAACGATAATTTAATCATGTTGTTTCCAGGCTCATTGACCCTCAAACGCAAGTCACAAGGATTTGGGTATGTCAGACAGCAAAATTCTTTCCTCAGTTGCCCCTCAGTTCGGGTCCTCCATAAGCAGAGCTCTTATATGCAAAGCCAAGCTTCTCTTTGTTGTTGTTGTTTCCTCATTATTTCTAAACTGATTTTAAGATAAAATTCCTATTCTAAATTGAATTTGAATTCTTTCTCAAACACTCACCAGCTCTTCTCCGCTCTCTGCAGTTCCCCCTCTCCAGCGTAGTTCTATGTGCATCTCATCAGGAGAACAAGCGGCTGTTTGGCTTTGTGCTGCAGACGGCCGGAGGACGAGTAGACGGGCGCCCCGTCACTGTCTGCTATATCTTTGAGTCCAATAATGATGGGGAGCAGGTACAGTTTTAAAGAAATTGAGCAATGTATATGCCCTATGTGATGTGTATGTATGTAACTCTTGCAAAGCAGGCAGTGAGAGAAGCACCGTCTAGGATTAGGTCTTGCATGGTCGTTAGTCATCCAGGAGCTGATTAGCATTTTTTCCATAATAGATGTGTTTTATTTAAGTGCATTATGGCTTCTCAGTCCTACTTCTGCTTTGCAGTGTTAAATCCAAGCCTAATCTAACACACCCTATACAACTCATTCGGCTCTTCATTAGCATTTGAATATTAGCACCAGGTGTGCTAAATCTGTAGTCTAGTGGGCTGACTTGATCAATTTACATAGATTTTAGCTCTTAAAACATTTAATAGGTTTTAAATAGTGGTGTACCAATAATTATTTTAGAGTATAAAAGTGCAAACAACAGAAAAGAAAGGGTGTATAAACAATGGTGTACCTAATGAAGTGGCTTGTCGGTGCAAAACAAAAGCAAAAGACAACTGGCCATTTTACACATGCATGTTTGTGTTGCAACACTTTGGTAAAGGTCTAGCAGCAGTGTTCTAATACAGCACAAATGCAATTACAGGACTTATAAAATAGCAGACAGGACAAAATATACATCGTATTTAGCAGTAAAAATGCATCCCTAAATTTAACCACTGGTAACTGTATATACAGTTACTATCAAAGAATTTGAAATTTTGGTCCAACTTAATCACAATCAGTTCATTTAATTACATTGCCACTTATATTTATGAGGTCAGCACTGTGTTCTAAATCATCTTTTTATTTTTGTTGTAGATCTGTGATAGCGTAGGACTGGCAAAACAGATAGCTCTCCACTCAGAGATGGTAAGACCCCCATTTTTAAGTCTACATTGTTATAACCCGCTGCCATAAAGAGCACGTTCTGCTTATTTGATCTGCCTAGTAACCTGTAGCCTATAAGAGTGTTAAAACAGTGCAGCTATAATGTAGAATATTATAAAACTTATAAACCTTCTTTGATAGGATCGCAAAGCCACGCAGAAGCAGAGGGAGTTGGACAAGGCCAAGGAGAAACAACAAGAGGAACTGAATAAACAGAAACAAATTGAGAAGGTACAGAGGAATTTAGAGGCTGATTCATATGTACAAAGGGCAAAGATATTCAAATTGTAGACTGGTAAAATGTGTGGCACGTTGTAAATACCTACCCCTAGCCCTTTGTAAGTTTGTACGTTTTTGGTTAACCTAAAACCCAGCATCATCACTGGAGAAGGAGGGTGAAAATGAATTGAATTGGAGAGACCATTCTGTCGTACATGAACACTCCACAGCACACATAGTGAACAGCACGAAATTCTTCCTCTGCATTAAACCCATTCACCAACTTCCTGATCTCAGGGTGAATGCCCTAACCAATAGGCTACCAGCTGATAAATTGAGCAGCAAATAATTGAGTTACATTCAGTAACGTATATAGAGATGAAGAAGTAGGAGCAGCTCTTAAAGTGTGCAGAGAGGGGGAGTACGATGAGAGAGGTAGGTTTGTCTAATAAAATGAATCTTGAGTTTACAAAGTGACGTGCTGCCAAGACTTTGTGCGTGTCGGACAGTAATGCCCTTATTTTGTCAGTGTCAGATTATTCGATGTTAAACTTCATACCTGCAGGATCTTGAGGAACAAAGTCGCCTGATCGCTGCTTCCAGTCGGCCAAACCCTCCAGCTGCTGATGGACAGTTTCTAGTCCTTAGCAACAGCCAATCAGAGGACAGCGATGCTGGGGAGGAGGTTCGGAAGAGAGGCGAATCGGAGGCTTGACGGAAAGGAGCAGATAAGCAAAGTTTATCTGTCTGTGAGCTTTGCTCCCAAAACATTTTAAGGTCTGAAAGAAAATTCCCTTCAGAGCTTTGCCGATTCACTTAAGGAAATGAGATTTGCAAGATGACTGCAGAAATGGGCACAAATAACAGATAAAGGAGAGAAGAGTCAGATTGTTTTACATGCAGACGGATTGGGAAAGTCTTTCGGGAGCTTGTGTTTAATTTGTAAAAAAAAATTAAAAATCATGTATTTTGTAATGTTTTTCCGTTACAGATCTATACCTAAAAAAACACTTTTAGAGTTGTTTCTTGTTTTTGTGTGAGAGAGAGAGTGTGAGAGAGAGAGTGTGAGAGAGAGAGTGTGAGAGAGAGAGTGTGAGAGAGAGAGTGTGAG
>JBBMFX010000128.1:6347989-6366391 GCA_037832545.1 Rhabdalestes septentrionalis
CTCCATTGGGTTTCCTTTTTTTTTTTTTTTTTTTTTTTTTTTTTAAATATCCTGCTATTTCTAAAGAACCCGCACGTTTTTCTTTTCTTCTCGTAACATCTGGCTGCAGATGAATGATGGGACAGGAGGAGTGTTTCAAAGTGCTTATGGTGTGGAAAGAGAGTGTGTGTGTGTGTGTGTGTGTGTGTGTGTGTGGGGGTGTGTGTGTTTGTGGGAGGGTGTGTGTGTGTGTGTGTGTGTGTGTGTGTGTGTGTGTGTGTGTGCGCTCGCGGTGGGGGGGTATGGAGGGCTGAGTTATTTCTGCACCATCTTAAGGGAGCATTGAAAACCATCCAAGCAGCTCGTAACCTTGGAGGCCGTGCCTTGTGCTGCGGTGGGAAAATCCCTGGTTGGCTAGTTCTGAATCAGGCCAGCTTGCCGCGCAGCTTTTCTGAATGCGGGGTCCGGGGCCTTTCAGCCGCAGCGCTCTCTTTGACGGCACGAGTGCCCCACTGTTCGACATGAATGGAGCGATGTTGCTGGTAAACGAAGGTATGCCGAAAGTGAATTAAAAATCCAGCCACTTCTGGTCACCTCTTGGCTCTCCCTGGTCGGTCAAAGTCTTGATGTAATCTTCTTGACCAAGAGGGTCCCCTGCAGGAATTGCATTCAAAACAATATCGCTGATTTCTTTTTGCAAACATTTTCCATCAGAGGCAGGGAAACCCTCAGGACCGTAACCCAATGCCGCGCTGGTCATGCTCGTCCAAAGGTTTTCCTTCGGCCCACAGATTGAAGTCATTACAGTCAATTAGCTGCTCTTTCCTCTGGCCTAATCAAGGATCTTATGCTGAAGAACTTCCTGTTTTTAAGTTTCAGGCAATGGTTTGAGATTGCTGGGTGTCTCCTTCAGAGGATAAAGTATACATACCCCTTTAGAGTTTAGGACTGTGCCGCTGGCTAGGCACGACCAGCCTGCCGCTGGGGGAGGGGATGACTTTTTGGAGCTCTCTAAACACTTCGAGAGTTTATCTCCTGTTCAAATGTTCACTTTCTGGTGCCATATTCTTTCTCATTTTTGGCTGCTTTTGGCTTGAGCTCAATCCAGTTTGCTTCACTACTAAGGGTGAATCATCCAGCAAATATACATAATGAGATTTGATACACAGGATATATCATGATATGCAGATTTTTTTTATTTTGAACAATTTGGAACCCTTACACTAGATCGGCAGTAGTTAGAAGTAGTATAAGAAATTGCATCAGAATTTATGTACTCAAATTTGGGATTTCCCACCCAAGCCTTCACATAAACTTCACAGTCTTGTGGTAACTCTGTGATGTCATATACATAAAATGATCTGTAAGGTATATGGATATTATAGGTAAAACTAATCTTGACCTCATTAGCCCATGCTCTGTGTTTTCCATTAGAGAAGTAAAGCAAGTTCCTCTCTTTTCCACGGTCGATGAGTTCTGGATGGCCCAGGGCGATAGTGCATTCTTATAGCATGAAACACGAACCTCCAAATCCCTCTAGTCCTCATTCTCCTCATGAAGACATTTATTGTTCACTAATGTCATCTGGCAGGTCTGCCCACCATACAATTTGGCAAACAGATGTGGTGTCTGTCTGTCCCCACAAGCCCACTCAGTCCGGTGTGTCGCCACTAGCCTACGTTCACAATACCAAGTGGGTTTTCCCCCAGTTTAAATAACTGGGAACAATTAATCCAGGTTCCCTGAAGTCCAAATAAAAGGCTTTGAGGAAACTTTGAGGTTCAGCTGCTCTCATGTCAATCTATTATTTGTGAACAAGTCCGGTCTTGCCCCCTGCAGTATCTGAGTTTACACCTTTCTCTTAAGGTGAATTAAGGTGAGTCAATACTGAACACAAGATAAAATTGCCCATTAAGATAGAACAAAGTAAAGATTATGATTTAGAATCATGCTGTTTAGGACCAACTGTGCCATGTTTTCAAATTTACTAACCAGAATTGTCCAGTTTAGTTTGATGATGTTTTTGGCATAATGCATCTACTAATCTGTCTCAAACATGAATGATATATTAAAATATGTTAGTGAATCCTGGATCCCCAAAAGAGTGTTAAAACAGTTTTTCCTACGTAATTTAAGTACGGTGCAAAGAACGTAATATTAAAACAGTTCAGTCTGTTTGTCTATGTAAATGGCTGCTTAGCTGGGTGCTGTTTAGTTGAAGGACGATTTATTACGTCTGTTTTACAGTTTGAGAGCTGAAACATGATGGCCAGACCCTTAGAGAGAATTTGAAGGCTGTGTTATGTTCACAGCCTTAATTAATGGTAAAATATATACATATGTATATAATATATAATCATTGCTGTTATTATAGTAACAATTTTTTGCTACTTGGCAGAGGCCTGGTTAGATCTGGGTAAAGTTTGTTTTGCATTGCTTTAGACTAAAATGTTCTACTGTTATTGGATAATGTGATTTGAATGTTTAGATTGAATTCATTTTATTAGATTTTTATTAGATAATTTTTAGACTTGTATTAGACTTTATATATTCTTTATTTATCCTAGTATAGTATGTTATCTTATTCTTAATTTACATTATTCTGGTGTCTCATGTCTGTCTGTGTCTGTGTAATGTGGTGGTCACCACAAACAATTTCCTTTGGGATAAATAAAGTTTTCTGATTCTGATTCTGATTCAGATTCTAAAAAGTGTTCTGTAATAACAGTGATCTGTAATAACAGAGACAGCACTGGGATAAATTGTGTTGTCCAACTGACTGATTTAGAAGTAATTTTGATGATTATTCAGGCAATCACACGAACACAATTTACGACGGAAAACATTTAATTTTGTTTCATATGCATGAAATTTGTATTAGCATGCGCACATTTATGAGTTCTTGTCATTGTTGGTTTCCTCCCTTTCAGTAATGCTCACAGAAGTGCACAATGTTCTTTAAAACTCTATCTGGAAAACGTTCAGGCTGCTAAACACGCCTTTATAATGATCTGTTGATAGAATTGTCCTATTGAAAATGAAGTACCAGGCCCGATTGATTAGAAAAGGCACATTTTGAAGGGTTTTTAAACCGAGTATGTGATTTTATCCAAGTGTTTCTGACAGCACTACTGATAACTTTCTGCCATGCTTGGGCAGGAAAATCCCCACACTGTTCTGGACTGAGGCTGTCCAGGACCTGATCCAGAAATGTCAGATTAAATGGCTCCTGGGGGAGTTTCCTTTTTCCCTCCCAGCATCTTGTATCACACAGTAGCACTGAAGGTCAGCGTTTGTCGTGTGCTGACCAGCAGCAAGAGGCACTTAAGTCCATTTGAGATGCTTTACAGGGTTCAGAGGGGAGAGGTGTGTAAGCAGGCACCTGTGAAGCCTGCCTTGTTCTGGAATGATGAAGAGTGCTGATCTGAGAACAGTCCCCTCTCTAATTCTCCAGGCAGGCACATGGTCATAGATCAGTGCGAAGGGGCGTCTTCCATCCGGAGTGCTTGAAGCTGGAAAAGCCATCAGGCCCACTGGTCGTTCACTCTCTGTTAAAGACATGAGCGTTACATGCATGGATTTCTCACACTTATCAGTGACCCTCGTGAGGGCAGTTGGAACATTCTTCACCGGTTCGGTGATTTGTTCCCTCCTCCAAACTAGCACAAGGAGACCCATGTATTGTGTGAACAAATTTGTGCACGAGGCCAAAAGAGCACCTAGACTGTGCGTGAAAAGGATGTGTTTGCAAAAATGAGCCAGTAAGTTCTCAAGCACTAATGTCATAGCATATGGTTGTGTTTCCGAAGGGCCTGGCTGTGACAAATGCTGATTGGAGTAAAACAGGAAAGGCATTAAGCAAAACAGAGCGAGGGAACATCAAGCCAGACTGCCCTGCGGCATTTGATTGACTGCCATTGAGGCCCCTCATCAGAACTTGCCTCTGTGACCTCCCATCCTGTCTCTCCTGGCGCTCTACAAAGCTTAAATCTCACCATGCAGCCCATCTGTATGAATAGGTATAAGTGGCTTAGGCTTGTCCCATCTTGGTGAGCTTTCCTTTTTTGGAGACGTGGACTAATTACCAGCACCTAAAAGGAGATGCCCAGGAAGAACTTGTGTTTTTAAAGAGAGATTTGAATGAGTGAACAACCTTCATATATTCTTTAGCAGTTTAAAAGCTCAGCCGAGAACCTTTACACGATGTGGTGGTTCTTTACTGTAAAAGGTTCCTGATTTAAAAACGGTTCTGTAGCAAATAGAAAGGGTTCATTTATGGGTTGAGGCTCTTTTGAAGAATATTCACTATTGAAATGTACTCATTTCAACTGGCTTTGTGCAAAAAACCCTTTAATATAAGTTTGTTTTATGCTAAATGATACATCCCACAAGGGGAGCCAGCAACAGAAGAAACTGAATTATCAAAACCATGACCTTTGAATATTTAATGCCTTGTATATTACAAATTATGAATACTAACTTGATTTGCATTGGGTAATATTACAGCTTGTTGTTGAGTCTATAGAAGGACCGATGTTTGGTTTAGAACATTTAACACAGTCATGTTCCGATCACAATTGCAAGAGATTACAAGGAAGAACAATTTTTTAATGAGATTAGGATGATCGTGTAGAACGTTCTAAACATCATAAGAGCTCTCGTGTAATGTTTATGTTCTTTGCCATTTGTTAGTTTTTTACAAAAACGGTTCTATAGGAAACTAAAATGGTTAATTTATGGCTCGATTGTCACATGCGTCACCTTTTTAAAGAGTGTATTCTTGATGTCTACTCCTCTAAACTGAATTCATGCCCTAATTGGAGATTGGAAAAGATTTTAAGTAACAAATTCTTGCAAATAACTTTTTCTGGAACTTTTTTTAAACGTGAGGGTTGGTTCATTCCAGCCTGAATTAGAACATAAGGATGGAATTTCAGCTGAAAGTAATGAATGCCTGGTGTATTTCGAATTTTGGACAGTATCTAGATTTGTACCGGATGACCTTCCAGCTTGTCATTGGGTTAGACTTCTGTTTTAAAACATTTAACAGCACCAATTTCACATTTCCTTCCTTTTTTGGTGTAGATTGAAAACCGACATTAGCTCAGGAATGTGTAGGCATTCGCACAATCATGATGGGTGAACTTGATTAGGGTGAACTTGATTAGCCCTAATTTAAGACTACTGTTCAGAGCTCATCGCTGAAATGCACGAGTGCTCAACATCAACACCGCTCCTTTTCATCAAGATGGCTGTGGGTTCTTGAAACCATCAAAGTTTCCCTCAGCCACTCTCATGTTTGGAATTACATTCAAGTCTGAGGATGTTTGTAATTGCCATTAAGATAAATACTTATTCTGAGTCGAGTATAATTGCAGAGATCTGGGCAACTGATACGTGCCTCATTGGTGCCATATGACCACCTGAAGCTATGTAGCATTTTCAAATTCCATGCGAACATGATGCCTGTCTGCAAATTTGCTTATATAATTAATTAAGAATCATACATTTATTAGATTTAGGGGAAATGCTCTAGGTCTAATTTTAATCGAGATCAAATTTGGGTTAGGTATCCTTTTTGGCCTTTGGGTAGATTTGGGCTTTTTATCTTCAGTAAAGTTTGAAGTTTTAGGCAGTTTATTA
The DNA here is from genome assembly GCA_037832545.1 of Rhabdalestes septentrionalis. Taxonomy (NCBI): domain Eukaryota; kingdom Metazoa; phylum Chordata; class Actinopteri; order Characiformes; family Alestidae; genus Rhabdalestes; species Rhabdalestes septentrionalis. The sequence goes on from JBBMFX010000128.1 coordinate 6,353,612, forward strand.
CTGACCAGTTCCTATTCCACTCCTGATCACTTCATTTTTAAAACATTATAAGATGAATATCTCAGAATCGGTGTGTCAATCGACTCCTGAATGTGGACTCTTAAAAAAAAAACAAAAAAAACAAAGAACCTTAGGACATCCAAAACGAATCTTTAAATCAAGCGTGCCAACAGGCTTGATTTGGTAGTTTTGCGGGTCCTGAACCCACTTGAAAGAGACATGAAAGAATGCGATGATTAATTAGCATTAGAAGGTCTCTGATAAAGGACATAAAGGCGATTGTCCCAGAAAAAAAAATCTCCTTTTGGGAACACGAAATGGGAGACACATGTTGGGCTAATGAGAACAGCATGCTGGGATGGCTGGTCAGAGCACAGTTGTGGTCAGATTTGTCAAGCCAAATACAAAAAGGTGCTCATTTCCTCCCTCTTTAGACCTGCTGGACTCATGACCATGGGCGGTCAGCTTGGGTTATGGGTGGGCATCATGGAACATTCTGCTGAAGCTCTGGTTAAATGTTGGTGAATGCTTTTTAATTACTTGTTGGGTTGATTTTTGTAAAAATAAATTAAAATTTTTTGATTTAGTCAGTTATAAGGCTATGTAACTTCATGTATTGTTCGATAAAGATCATTAATTCTCTACTTTACGCTAAAAACCAGTAAGCTCTTTTTTTCATCTGCCTTCAAAAGATGCCCATCTGTAGGATTCGGCAAGTGGGAGCACTTTGAAAGTGTGCTTTGAAATGAAAGGGGAATTTTTAGATAGCCTAGCTCTGCATGAAGGACAGATGGTGAGACTGCTTAAGAGTTTCTTACGGCAAGTGGCTGAGGCTCCGGAGTTCACAGACAAACATCTCAGAAGTCATGCCATTCCCCCTTGGCCGTTCATTGCTGTTGGCCTGAAGTCTTTCTCTTGCTTCTTGCCAGATCTCAATGCAGAGCGACCCTGAGAAAGAAAGAAGATCAAATTAAACCAACCCGACCAGTCGATCCAACCAGCTGTGATGGGCTGTTCTCCATTATTCGCAGGGTTTTATTGTCTTGGTCTCGATGGAGTAACCAGAGAGCATACGGCTCCTTCAAACCCCAGCTTGCGCCAATGTTGCTCTCATAGTGCAGGCAATTTGTTGGACAAACAGTGATAAGTGATCTTGGGGGTTTGTTTGTTTTCATAGAGCAGGCGAACAGGCCCAGTGGGAGCAGCTTAACATCGTCTGATCAAGAAGATCTGAGCAGCAATATTATAATCGCATTCAGCTCAAACACTGATGGAGCGCTGCAACCTCCACCTTTAACCCCTTTAAGGCCTGTTCAAGCTCCTGCTCCAATATTAGGGTGGATTAAAGACCATAGGATGGAATTTTACTTCCAATCTCCTGTGGTCATTGACAAAGAATTTCTTATGCAATGATCTATTGGGAGGGATGCATGATATGGACAAAAAATAGCAGTAAATTTGTAAAAAAAAAAAAAGTAATACTGGCAGTTATTTTAAATCACACTGGGGAACCAGTGATTTGTCATGGTCAAAGACAGACTAACATTATTTTAAAACCTAGATTGGTACTTCCAGTAATACCGGCAGGATTTTTAAACCACACTGGGGAACCAAACATTGACATGGTTAAAGTATGACTTTTTTTGACGAATAACATGAGTATCTTCATTCTTTCTGGAGCCATGCTAGGTCAGGACAATCACAACCCAAATAAAACCATTCTGATGGATTAGAAGATTTATTTGCATCTTCTGTCCTTCTATGATTCGGTATTGGAAAGACTAATATCACAGTGGCAAACACAATGAATTCTGGAGACATTGCCATGAACACGTGCCATGAATATGTGATGGCGGATGTCATATTCTGTTAGAAGTTGCTGTAAAGACAGATTACATTTATTAAATTAACATGTTTCCATCGATTGTAATGGTTAAAATTTTCATTACAGATGGTACATTCTATGTCTCATGCTAATATAATATCATCACATGATCTCTCTCTCAGAAAATATCAGTAATTGTAAGGAAACTTTTTATATGCTGTCTGCTTGGACTTATTTATGCCATGTACTATGTCAGTATTTTGTAGCAATAGAAAGTCTCAATACTAATGAATGGACAGGGATACGTTTGGTGTCGTTTGTTAATAAGGTTGCTGATATTGAAGAGAATTTAAAAAGCACGTATGAAATATCTGCTTTAAATTATGATTTTTTAAAAAGTTTTTTTCCCTTTGTCCTGATATTTACTTGTTTATTTATTTATGCTAGGTCTATTTGTTCTGGAAATCATCTGGAAACCATATGGAGCTGATCTTATAAACCGGTACCAGCCCACTACTCCTGAAATATAGGGGAGATTTGTAAAAGGGGTGGGGGGTGGGTGGCGGGGCATTGGTGATGATTGAACTATACACATGAGTCCAACAAATGTTGCTGGCTAATTAAGCAAACCCTCATTTCCCCTCAGGGCTACAAGCTTTCTGCTTGTCCCCATAGCCCCCCCAGCCCAAGACCAGCAGCCATTTTAAGCTAATTAATCAGTGTCAGCAAAGCATCCCTACGAGGCCTGTCTTCCATTCGGCAAATGCTAGATGATAGAATACATGTTTCTTTTCTGAGGGGGAAAAACATTCTCCCTCACCCTCCCTTTTCCTCACGGAGGTTCAAGGAGTCGTGGGGGTGTAGAGCGGGTTTGGGAGCCTGAGGATCAAACAAATACTTCCCCTTTTGAAAAAGTAGTCTGTGCCGGTTTGTTTGGAGTTGTCTCCATATGGGTTGCTGCTAATGGGGAATTTAAAGAGAACCATCTCCACTTGTAACATAGCTGGCAGTGTTCTCATTAAATTAGCTTCATGTGTGAGGTTGGATGCCAAGAGAACAGGGGGAAAACAGGCTCGTGCAAATCCAGACACCTTTTGAACACAAGGGGACAGCGACAAAAAACTGCCAGGTTTGCTTGATAATTAGGAACACATAAAAAGTCAAGAGAATTAAAGCTGTGTATAGACCATACGATTTTGACAAATCACACAGTGAAGGTGTGTTGATATATGTATGTGTGTAGATATGAAGGTTTTTAGATGGATGATGGTGTGTGTGTGTGTGTGAAGTAGGGGTGGAGCCGAATCCGAATCCGATATTTGCAAAGGCACAAATATTTTACAAATACGGTATTCAGACAAATAATTTAAAAAATATTTGTATACACTGCATTATTTAATTTTACTCGAATACAAATACAAATATGAATACGAATAATTTTCTCTTAACAAATAAAAATACAGCTACGAATAGCGGCTGCTCTGCACATCCCTAGTGTGAACGTGTGTAGATAAATGATGGGGTGTGTGAAGGTGTGTAGATTTATGACGGTGTGTGTGAAGGTGTGTAGCTTTATGACAGTGTGTGTGAAGGTGTGTAGATGTATGATGGGGTGTGTGAAGGTGTGTAGATGTATGATGGGGTGTGTGAAGGTGTGTAGGTATATGACGGTGTGTTCTGGTGTATTCCTTCTTTTCACCTCCATGCTGTTTTGGTTTGCTGCTATTCATACTCCTGTGCAGGTGAACATCTGATCTTTTTGGTCATGTGACCACATGCAGACAGTATACTGACCATTTTTAAACTAGCTCTGAAAAGGCCATCTTGTCCAAAACATGTAGGCATTTATACATTTATAGCCAAGTTTAATGAAGGCTCTTTATATTTATAATCTCGAGTGCCTCAGTACTTCCTACTTCCAAAAAGTTTTTGGATCTCTAAGCTGAAGAGCATCAGAGGAACACTCGATCATCACTCCCAGTTACTTGGTTTTGTGGATCGTACAATGTATACCAGGCATAAGAGGCTGATGTGATTGTATGGCTGTTTACTGGACTGCAGTTTGTGCTATAAATAAGATCTTGGATTTGTGGAGGTGTGAAGGCGGCTCATCTGGAGCTCTGTGTTGACTGACTGACTGACTGCACGCTTCAGTGGGCAGCCAAATCGGCCACATCTGAATGTCTGTGTTAATTGTTGATTACTCTAAATTGATTGGTGTGATTGGCTGGGCTACAGATTACACACGTCTACTGGTGCTAGCAGGTATTCAGGCTTTTCTATTTTAGCAACCTTTTCCCCAGGACATATTGGAATATTTTAGAGATTAGACATGGTTGGAACATCCACATCAATAAGTCTCTGCTCTGTGAGCGGCTCAGACAGGACAGAACTGCAGCAACTTTAAATCAGACTTAAGTCTGTTATAAATAATTCTCTCTTATCCCCAGATCTGATAAGCAGTCACTTATCCATCCCTCTCTCCCTCTTCCTCTCACGTTCTCTCTCTCCTTCTCCCTCTGCCTGTCTTACCCTCCTTCTCCCGGGTGTGTCAGCATGATATGAACGCATCTGACATGATAAAGATCCATAAATCCATTTGCATCTGTTGTCTGTGGATGTTAATTGTCTTCTATGCATAATAGACTGCCTGGACATACAGTAAATATCCTTAATCAGAAATCACAACTGACAAATGACATCCATGCTCTGTTGCTTTCGTTATTTATTTCTGTAGCCCAGCAGGTGATCTCTGATGAGTGGCAGCCATTAATATGTTATAAATCGGTGAACTCAAAAGTAGTGGTGGTAGATTAAAAGTATATCTAAAAATCATGTCATCCCAATTGCTGGTTAAATGCTGGTGAAATTACTGCACTTTTAATGAATGTTCTTTTATGTACCCTTATTTTTTTAGCCCTCATTATCTGCTTTTATTTTGTTCTATTTTTATGAAGACTTATTTTACTCCCCATTTCTGTTAAGCCCATTGAATGACCCTCTGTGTATGATAATGTGCGATATAAATAAATTCAAACTATGGTGACATTAAAGGCCACATATTATGCACCAGGCCATATGGTCCCTATATGGAAACTAATCTGATGTCCACATGACCTTTGCATATTTATGGCAATTCATCCTATTGCAGTTTAATTCTCCTCATGTACACTGAGGTTAGAAAGAGTGGTTCAGCCTGGTATGCTAATCAGAACAGAGCAGAGATGGAAAAAGTTGTAAAACTCTGACACTTGACACCCAAGTCAGGACAGGCAAGTCTCAATTCAAATTAAAGGGGACCAGAGGTAACTGGCAGTGGGATGCGTCCCTGTAAAATATTTAATTGTGCCAAGTGGCCAAGAATAACAGGCCTGTGTGGCAGACACTTATGCCAGGTTCATTTGAAATCAGTTTTAACACCATTTTTTTGTAGGCTCCACACACACACACACACACACACACACACACACACACACAGTAAAAAAACTTCATGACTCTGTCTTTGACCTACATACTTGATTAAGCAGAAGTCCCCACCTCATCACACTCTGGAATTAAACATGAGCGCTGGCCTGCGTAACATTACTACTGTTCCCTCCGCTATGCAAATGAATGAGAATATATGAATGAATAATTAATCAGAGTTTGGTCATCAGTGTAAAACTTTCCGCTCAAGATTATCTGCAGGACGAAATGTAATGGTGTGTATGCTAGCACCACTCTTAACTCTGTGGGACCCGTCCACTGAGCTCCTAGAAGTTTTCTGCTCATGCTGGTTCTCTTAGAAATCTGCTTCTTCGAATATTCAGTATGGAACTATGGATGTTTCCTATTCCCTAATATTAGAAACAGAATCAGAAAACTTGATTGATCCCAGGGGAAATTGCTAATGTTACAACATGAACAAACAAAATCAAATATAAGTTCTAAACTAAGTGGCCCTTTATAGTCACGTGTAAAGACACCATAGCACACAGTCTGAACAGTGTTAAATTATTTCTCTGCATTAATCCCATTCACCACATGAAGCAGTGGACTGCCACCAGTGAAGGGGGGGAGTGAGCTGTGTGGGGGGGACGGGTTCTTTGCTCAAGGGTACCTCAGTGATGACACTAGCAGTGTTGGGATTCGAACCCAAAACCTTCTGATTGCAGGGCCAACTTCCTAACCACTATGCCACCAGCTGCTGCTACTCTGCAGAAAATACTTTATGTACACAATATACACAAATGCTGATGTATTCGTACTATAGATAAATAACTTACTAATAACTTACTAATAACACCAGCTGCTGCAACTCTGCAGAAAAGAATTTATATGAAATTAACTGTGCTATATACACAATATACACAAATACTGATGTAGTCATACTATAGATAAATAACTTACAATTAACACAGTGGTTAGGAGTCTGTTACTGCTGTAATAGATAGTAGTAGATCAGTAATATTGACGCAAGTAGTGATATTTCACATTCTAATACTAGTGCCCAATAAGAAAACTGCGCATGAAATTCCACATGGTGAGACTACTCCGCATAATAACACTAGAATAATAATAATTACTAGTTGAACAATAAAACAGAATTTTGAAACAGGAACTAATTGGATGGTACAGCTAGCTGCATGATTTACCATCAATAAAAGATGTAAAAGAAAATCACGCAGCTAGCGGTACTATCCAATTACTTCCTGTGAGGGGTTACCTTGGCAACCATCATAATACACAGGGACTCGGACCACTGACGGCGAATGCAGATGAGGCTGAAAGGCATTCCTCTGGCATTTCATTTCTCCGGATTTTTTGAACACAGAAACACTCATCAACGCGTTCACCTCGTTTTAAGGACAGTCTGACTGAAGAAAAACGGAGCATTTGACAAGTGGGAGTTCGCTCTGCTCCCACAGTTGTGGTACAATCACTACAAACTAGGGAAATGAGTCTAACCTTGAACGTTCCATCAGTTAACACCTTCTGCTTTTGGCAGCAGGGGCCTGAAAGTGGTGACATTCAGTCGTCTCATCAAGCCACAGCTGTTCCCTGCAAAAGCTAATCAGTCAGCAAAAACACATCCAAAGCACTTGACTTTATCACGAGGCATTAAACTGTAGGAATAAAAATTTCGGATTAGAAGCTTGTTTAATCGGGTACTTAGTGTCTCTTCTGAGAACAGATCAAATAGAGTGGTGCAGCCGTAAGCCCTCTCGTACTTTCTTGCGATATGTCTTTCTCTTTGACCTTCATGCCTTAATAATTTATTTGTCTTGTTTGCTGCCGGTATCAAGGTTTTTGCAGCGTTGGGAGGTAAAGGCTTCTGTAGGCTAGATCCAGCTTCATCTGTGGGGTTGCTCCTTCACCCCCCCCCCCCTTGAGTTCCAGATTCAGTGCACCGTTCTTGACTGACAGTGAACAGGTGTAACTATTATGAATGTTGATATACACACTTGATGCTTTCATATATTGGTTTCAAGTAAACATCTAAGAATCACTGCAACAGTGGGGACCATTCTAAGGTCTTTTATCCCGCATGAGCATCCCTGCATCTGATATACACAGTTTGAGCTCTCTGATTATTATTCTGCTTGCAAGGGCAGTTGGTTTCTTCACAGAGGAAATCATCCACCCAATGCAGTTGTGTTCTTGTGCTTTATGCGGGACGTGGCTCACATTCATCTGTCACCTATTGATTTCCTTTGTTTAACCTGGTGCTTTTTAAACACAAATATATTAAAAATTCAATTTTCATTGTACATATATGCAATTTAAATCATAAATTCCATGCATTTTTATTCAATCAACTTAAGTTCCTCGCTGGCTTGCTTCGTTCCTTGGCCTTGATTGTCATAACATGGCGAATTCCTGATGCATCTAGTTTTATGGACTTGAGGTTTCATGTGGTGTCTCTTGGTGACCCTGGCCAGCTGAAAGTGGCTCTCATCCCCAACTACCCTCAATTTTGTTCTGTTAGTATCACCTGAATTAAGATACCGTAATGTGTCCATCAGCTCATTTCATTTACCTTTACAGCATTCGGCAGACACTCTTATCCAGAGCAACGTATATCTGGGTTTTCTAGTCCACAAGAAAACACATTCCTCACATGAACAAGCTTAAAATTAAAAACTGCTACAAGAACAAGATTCTAGCAGAGAGAAAGTTAGTCCACCAGGCTCCTATCAGATCACGCACAGGAGTCAAATTTTTAATGAAAATTTTGTTAGGTAAGTTGAATAATGATGGACATGTAGTTATAAATGCTCAGGGAAGGGGATGGTCTTCAGTTTCTATTTAAAAACTGTGAGAGTCTCAGCACTTCTGACATTCAGGGGAAGTTCGTTCCACCACTTCAGTGCAAAAACGAAGAGAAGTCTTGAGGTACCTCTTTGATCTTTGAGGAGAGCTGGGTTGAAACGGGATGTGCTTGATGTTCTAAGAGAGCGAGCTGCAACCTGTAGTCTGATAAGTGCTGATTGTTTTTGTGGATGAAGCCAATTTTGCATTATTGTGTACAATATTTTAATCATATTCATTATAATAATAGTCAGTTGACAAAGAAATGACTGATACCTGATTATGTGGCAGGTATTAGCACTCTCACTCAGACACGTGTGCACAAACTGTGGCATAAACACACCAGTCATAACCAGATTGTTCTTATTGTAACTCCACAATTAAAGTGTTGCGAGTCCATTTGCTGGTAGGGGAATAAATAACGATAGTGCCATATTAGGACTTTGAAATGTGTAAATCTCAATGACAAAGGCAGGCACACAGGTGAGTCATCAGTTTGAATGTTTTTAGCAGTGTGTGTTACTTTTAAAACAAGTCTAACATTCAACTTTGATGTGAAAGTTTTCAAAGTGATGGCAGGAACCGGAAAGTTCAAAAACAGCAAGACAGTTCCGTGCCTGAATCACAGATTCGTCCGTCAAAGGAACTACAAGAATATTTAATGTGCCCAGGTGAGCAGTGTTAAAAATCATGAAACTGTGATGAAAGAAACAACAGAGCATTGCATCAGGGATGGGAAACTGCAGCTGCGAGTCAAATCTCGCCAACGGGAGGAAAAACTACATACTCAAACATTACGGCCGAGCACCTCGGTGACCCAATTACAGCTGCTCTGTGACCCAATCTCAACAAGCTATATGTTGTGAGGTTCACAAAGCTGGAATTTATAGCAGGACTGGCAATTGAAAACAGCTTTTTGTCCAAAGCCAGTGCACACCGGCATACAACTTGATGAAAGGAGCACAAAACCTGAAGCCATGGGAAAAATAATGCGGTCTGATAAATCACCACCCCTCTTCCTACACTCACAAGTGTTTGTTTGGAGAAAGGATAGGATGCCTTCCGCCACAATGTCTGCTGCAAACTGCGAAACCTGCTGGTGCATCCATAATGGTATGGGCAGTCATCTCATCTGAGTCATTAGGTCTGATGATTGCTCTGCATAATGTAATGGTCGAGGAATATGAGGCCATTTTACAGGACCAGATGCACCCTGTGGTGTAAACACTTTTCCCCCATGATGGTTCCAAGATGATAATGTCCCAATTCTGCTAAACTCGGAGGCCCTCCTAAAGACCAGATTTAAACATTGCAGAAGATTTATTAAATGCTCTGGAGTGCAGAAAATGAAGACTTTCTCTTGTTGAATAGCCTTCTGTACAAAATGCCCCAGTAGTTACCACCTCTTTATCTTATTAACCACTTAGCATTTATATATCCTTAGGTGCCCACCTGGCAAGAAAGAAAGCAGAAAGAAAGAAAGAAAGATGTTTTTCAGGGTTAGGTCTAGGTCCATTACATCCAGTGAGGGGCAATCTGAATGCTTCTGCAGACCAAGACATTTTGGACAAGACCATGATTGTGGACACAGTTTGTGTAACACCAGTTACTGGATAAGTTTAGTGTGGAAGAACTTGACTGGCCCACACAGATCTCTGAACTCAACCCCATCTAGCACCTTTGGGATGAATTGGAAAGAAAAGTGAGAGCCTGGCCTTCTCATCCAACATAAGTGCTTGACCTCAGAATTACTCTACAGAATGAATAGGCACAAATTCCCACAGAAACAAGTTCCCCTGTTATAGCTGCAAGGCTATACACTGTATTAAAATCTATGGAATCGAAAGTAATATCTTTAAAGTCCTGGTTGGTGTGGTGGTCACGCATCCCAATACATTTGTCCCTACACTGTCAGATTATTTATGATGGTTGATTATTTATGTTTAAGAAGCTGTCTACAATTTGCAGTATTTGTGATATTTTTAGATGTATCTGTTATAACCCGAGGATTAATATGTTGCTTACATTTGCATATGCCACTGCCTTTTTTTTATTTACTGAGCGCCCAAAGATGCCTTTTTGCTGCTAAGCCAGTGTGACGTGGCTTATTTCATGGCTGATTCCCTGCCAGAGAGCTGGGGAAAAAACGGTCAGGCATGCTAAGCTAACGGCTACCTTTCTAGTGCAGGACTCCCCCTGCCAAACCATAAATATGGATCAAGTCATTAACACATGTAAAACACACGTAACACATGTTTTTCTTAAGCCAGGCATTGTTGGGATTGGTTGCTAGTTGTTATCTTCTTTAAAGTGCGGAGAGGGAAACAGTCCTTAGGCAACAAGCGTCACCTTTCAACCCAGTATATAGTTTCAGTATATTTATTTTTGTAAAGTGGTAAAGGGCCGAAAAAGCTGGCCGCATTGTTGGTTAGTGTAGATTTGTGTCAGCAGGCTGGAAAGGCAGGACTGTTTGTTTTCCTGAGTTAATTCCACTGGGAATAGGGGATTCCTTCAACCTGGTCTCGACGTTTTTATGCATTGGTAACTCCTCATCATTCCACTTTCTGTAGTTAAGTGATGATCTTGTGTTTTCCCAATTTGTGTGTTCTTTTGTCCTAAGTGAATAAAGGGCTTTCTCTGCATTGCAATGGGCAGCCGGAGGGTTATTATGAACTCCACGCGCTTCCCCCGCAATTAGGCAATGGAGGGCCGTTGCTAGGAAACCCATTTTAGTCGCAGGACTTGGAAATGCCGCACAATACGGCTGTCCAAAGTGAGTGTGAGCTTCCCTTATATTTCTGTGGGGGATTTCCAATATCTTCCAATGGCACTGAACTACACCTTGCCATGGCTTGAGCAGCCAAAAGGAAACTGTTTTTTTCCACTATATATATATATATATATATATATATATTTTATTGGGAGAGGGGTCCCTTGTGGAGGATACAAGACAGCATAAGAATATTGATATTTTCTATATATTCTGTCAATAGGTCTCTATCTTGTGCCAAATATATTCCCTCATACATTCTATCCCAATCTCCTATGGTCCTATTTTAAGTAAAAAGAAAATGTGCATGAAGATTCTAGACAACTCCAAATGACTAATTTAAAGTGTTGATTATACGGACCAATTAAAAACATCAGCAGTCGTTAATGGCATTCAGCAGCTGGAGAGAAGCTTGTTAAAAAAAACCTGAGTGAGAAAAATAGCAAATCTGTGACAAAAAAGATTATTTCAGAGGGAGTGAGTGTGAGACAGGGAGAGACCTGAGCAGAATTAGTAGTGGGGAATGAGAGGATTCTCTCTCATTTGCTTGCATATGGTGGCATTGTGATGTTTCCAGGCAGAGAGGCAATAATTTGAGACCTTTTTGGGGTAATATCCATTGGGGACTTTCTAATAGCTGGATAAAAGGTTATGATGAATGGTGGGACATCACAGATTGGGCAATGAACATTATGAGATTCTGATTTCACAAGCTCATAATCGACCCTCCAGGACTGGAATACACTTTCTGGAGTGACAGCTGCATGATGCATTCGTTAATTTCCCATTAATTGCCATGAACGATAAAGGAAGAGAGAAGTCTTTTAAAAGTAATGTGTGTGTTTGTGTGTGTGTGTGTGTGTGTGTCTGTGTAAATGGCAAGGTAATTAGGGGCATTATGTGATAATATAGTCTCTTCTAGCTACTACTGACAAGCTCCAGCACAAAGTATCTGTACCCGTATTTGTACCCGTCAAAGTTAAAGTCTGTGCATCTTGGTTTATTATTAATGTCACAGGAAGCATCTCCTAATGATAAAAATGTGAAGCCCAGGCCGCCCCTTTCCTCCCCTGCTTTATGGCAGCCCCAGCCAACTTTAGAGGACGGATATAAAAGAGGAGCCTTAAAGTTCACTACGGCTCAGACACAGTCTCTTCACTCCCTCACCGGGTCGAGTGCACCAGAGCAGGAGACTGAGCCTAAGTGTAGAGTATAAATGCTGAAGTGAAATATTTCTCGAATTATGAATCATAGGTTTGGAAGCTTAGCCCAGCTGCAGCAGAATGTGAATTCACAAGGAGTCTACATATAGCCCTGGCCTACAAATCTAGAATACATGATGAGTGGCAGAGGGCCCATGCTTGAAGTACTGCTGCCCCCAACTGGCTGAGTGAACTTACTTCATTTCCTCATCCCAGCCCACATCTGAATCCAAGTCTGGTCATCTGCAGGTATCTAAGGTTTGGTGTTTTAACACACCTTCTCTGGGAATTAAATTATATGCCTTAAATCATCTTAAACTGGACTTAAATTTTAGGTTTTTAGGTACTCGTTTAGAATGTACTATTTCATAACTGGGAGAAAATACAATGACAGATAGTTAGACACAAAGAGTGCAACCGAAAGGGAGAATAACAGGCTTCATATGGCTGTAGTGTTTTCTTTCAGTGTGCATGGCTGTACCAGTGTATTTAACTCCTGTTTAGGACCAAATGACCCCATAATGAGGGAAAGCATGGAAATGTAGACATTGTAGGGACCATGAAGGAATAATTGAAAAGGACTGCAGGTGTTTTTGCCATTTAGCTACAGTGATACGTGTGTGTGTGTGTGTGTGTGTGTGTGTGTGTGTGTGTTTGTGTGTGTGTGTGTGTGTGTGTGTGTGTGTGTGTGT
>JBBMFX010000128.1:6382887-6398687 GCA_037832545.1 Rhabdalestes septentrionalis
GTGTGTATGTGCGTGTGCGTGTCTGTGTGTGCGCGTGCGTGCGTGCGTGCGTGCGTGCGTGCGTGCGTGCGTGCGTGTGCGTGCGTGCGTGTGTATATATTTATTTATTTGGATTATTCATATACTACCATATCAGTACAAATTTCTCACTAATGTGATATCAAATGTTCTCTATCCAGGTGATGAGGAGCCCCCTGCTGTCAGCTCGCTACACTGCAGCGTCCCCACCATATGCAAAGCTGAGCTTCATCACCATGCAGAGCACAGTGAAGGACTCATAGAAGCAGCCTCCTCGTAGTGGCCTTTATCTGGACATGCATCGCCACTTTACTACCCTTCATTTGACACAAGTCACCATCAAAACTCATCCAGAAATGAAGAAGCTCGTGCTTCTCTACGGTAGGAGATGTGGAGACTTTAACTGAGACGTTGATGACTTTTCCAGGACGCGTGACTGGCGAGGAAAGGGGGCTGTGAGGGGAAGCTATTTAACCAAAGTGGCTGTGCAATTTTTTTTTTATTTTTACGTGCAGCCTTCTTTTGTAGTGTTAGCACTAAGCATTACAACTGTTAGCATAGCACAAAACAATTTTATCCATTCCACCCTTTAACCAATTACTGTTTACCACTTCATCAAACGGACCAGCCTCCTTGGCTTCATGCTGTTTAATGGTTTACGGCACCGAGAACGTGTTTGGGGGACTGTATTCTGTCAAATATGGAAAGTTGTGTTTTTTTTTGTTTTTTTCAAATGTTATTTCAGTTCTATTTATTGGTTCGTAATAACTTTTAGCAGTGGTTCATAGACGGTACACAGATGCTTTAATTATTTCTGCCTTGTTTTTTATAATTCAGTGCCAAGTACATTCGTGCAAAATGATATTTTATCAAATTTTACAGTAACATTTTAGTGAGAAGTCCTTTTAAAAAGCATCAGACCTTGCGGACTCGTGGATCATCAGAAAAATGAATTAGATTTAACACATGAATCCGTATATGCAGATCGTTCTCTGATACATAGGGAAGAGCAGAAAATGATTGACAGTTTTGTCAATTAGCAAAATCTATTTTCAATTTTTTGTGTGTTGTATAGTTTTTTTAATATTAGAACTGATTTCTACATTATATATGAACTTTGTACTGTTTTATAGTACTCTAATGTAGGAAATATGTGATAATAAACTAAAATTTCTATGATTGTGTGTGGGTTTTTGTTTTGTTTGCTCACTATGGTTGATCATTTTTAATTTTTAACTGTATTCAATCAAAACTCTACTTTTGAAAGTATCTACATAATTTAACAAAGATGGTAAGATGTAATCAGGGCTTATCAGAGTAGTTTGTTGAGAAATATCCCTCAACACAGCAGTAGTGATAGGAACCAGACAGCTGAAGCTCTAAAATCTCTGTCATGCAAAGCTGTTTTACAAAAGATTTCAGTGTGCACTACCCAACACTGAGAAATTGTTTTGTTGATATTTCAAAGGTTTTGGCCAGAAATTTCTTTTAAATGTAATTTTGGGGAAGGATACATGAAGAGCGCTATGACGCCAAATAGTACCCCAAGAAACTTTGATGATAACTTTGCTATATTGACATTACAACCCCTGGTTCCTGTCATCACCACTGTAATGAATTCAGTTACCTTCTCTGCAATTAAACATTTTACATTTCATCTCACTTAGTGACTATATTTTGCAGAAATATTGCAATATATTGCATTTACATTATATATCTTTTTATTTAATGAGAGAGTTGGAATAAACAATTTAAGAACTAGAAGCTTATTCTATTGTGAATATTGTAAAATGCTGCTCTTCCCTATGGCAGACGCAGGTTTGGATTACAACCCTTTTCTGTTCCTGAATGGAGAGGCTTGCATTTTCAGCTTCTTCCACTGGATGGAGGTGCAGCTTCATTTGTTAGAAAGCACAGACCATTGAGACTCTGTCTGTGCTGAGTAATGTGTCAGATCAAATGGTCAGGACGGGTGGTTACTAAAGACACAATTAGTGAGAAGAGCAAGTAAACCTAAGTAATTTAAGCATTAAATATTTAGTTTAATCAGGACAATACTGTTTGCTTACATGTGCAGAATTTAGAATCAGGAATCAGATAACTGGAGGAAAGGACAGAAAATTGTGATCAGCATTGTTTATGATGGACTGAAGATAATATTCTCATTTATCCACAGTGTCCAAGTTGTCAAGTTCCTCACCAATCACTGAGCCCACTTTCCTTGTCAATCAACTATCCTGATTTATCGACTGTTTGTGTGTCTTATAGAAGCCACTTGAGTCAAGTGCATGGTTTAGTGTAGCTCAGGAGCTCATGAGGTTTAGTAGGAAATCATGTGAGGATTTTACTGCTCATTAACCTCCCTGATACTAAGAACAAGCAGGTTATGATCTCTTGTCATAAGACACTATAAACCCCTTGTGTGTAAAGCTCTACCAAAGCAGTGTTTGGTCCTAGGGCATGCCTTTACTTTTTCACAGAGGTGGGCGTTTCAGGTACAGAAAGTAAAAACTTCTCCAAGATATCGTTCCAGGTTTCTCTGATGACCTCAAACAAGCAGCAGAGGAATTCAGACAGCTGGAGCTTAAATCCTGGAGGGGATGTTCACCTTCTGCATCAGAATTGTCCACCTCTGGTCAAGTCAAAGGGTTACCTGGACTATATACGCGTATGCAGCAGTGTTTGAAGTGGGGAAACAATAAGTGCAGGAACTCAAATTTTCCGACATATTCTCGGGCCACTTTCGCTGCGTCGGATCAGTTTCAGTAAGTACCGGAACGCAGAAAAAAGTGACGTAACCCAAAAGACGAAAATACGGAAGTTCCGGAACTTCGTTCCTCTGCCTTCCGGCGGATTTCAAGCACTGGTATACAGTGATGAGACCACGTGGCTCCAGATTTTACAGAGAACAGAAAGACTGAAGGACTACTCACATATAAAAAAATTATCAGTATGAACTCTAAATTAGGAATGGTAATGTACAATTTAATTCAAGTGTGTATTTTGCCATGTTGTATCGGCACAAGTGAAGAACAAACAGAACACTGTCTTTATATGTGCAAATATTCAGCATCGGTTCAATGTAAATATACAGCCAACCTATGACAACACAGAAACTGAGACAGTTTTCAAGTACGGGTGTCACACAGATGTGTTTATTGACATATTTATATTTGAACACAGCAGCATGATTTAAAGCTATTTATGTACACTGTATGTGCAATAAAACATTCTTATCTCTACCACGTGCAGTAACACCTAACCACCATTTATGTAACAATTACTAATTTGCTTAGCTGTAAGTTACTTATGTATATACACAGCATTTGTGTATATATCATTTTGCATTGAATTTTTTTCTCTGGATTTGTTTAAATGTTACATCGTATGATGTTTATGTCTCTGTGTGTCTGTGCACTCTTAACATTAGTGATTTCCTGAGGTGGGAATTAGAAACCTGTGCTAATTGGGAAGCATGGTTTAGATCACAGGCACTTTATGGGCCATATCTTTGGTGGCCTGGTGATTAGAGGGTTTGCAATCAGGAGGTTGTGGGTTTGAACAAACACTGCTCCCCACTGCATCACTCGGTGTATGGGTTAAATGCAGACAAGGGGCCACTGGACATTACTTTAACTGCGACCGAGCCTAACACAAAAGGGGCGGGGCTTATAGGAACTTGTACCACACGGGGCGGGACATACACGCCCTAATTATGTTATGGGCGTGGTATAATAGTTGTCCCCGCCCCCTGTGTGGGCTGCGTGAGCTGAGCCAGGCACACAGATGACAACACTGGAGAATGTGCTGTGTGATCTATGGCTGAAACTACTGCTTCTAGCTGTTTTACATAAAAAACTCCACTGACTCGTTTTAAATTTTCATACTTTCGGACCGGTGGACAGGCTGTGGTGACATTCTTCCCAGCGGTTTCCTCTTATGGAGAGCTGAGCTGGAAATCCTTTGCAGTTTTTTCTGTCTGAAGTGAGAAGTCCACTGTCCTGGTTCCATGCAACCGGGGGTTGGAAGTAATGAAGTGTCTGGGTAAGAAATTGTTTTCTTAAAGTAATGTACGGTGAAAAAAGGCTTGTTCACATACAGTGTTTCTGTCACTTGGTGTGTTTCTGACGAGAAATACACAATGGACAAAAGTACTGGGACACCTGACCATTATAACAACAAGGGCTTTAATGACATTGCATTCAAATACATATACTTAATCATGACGTTGGTTCCCCCTTTGAAGCTACACCAGTTTCCACTCTTCTTGGAAGGCTTTCCACCAGATTTTGGAGTTTTTTGTGGGAATTTGATTCTGTATTTATGAGGTCAGGTATTGATGTCGATCCAGTTCATCCCAAAGGTGCTGGATGGGGTTGATGTCAGGGTTCTGTGGGGCCAAGTTCTTCCACACCATACTCATCCAACCATGTGTTTATAGAGCTTGTTTTGTGTACTGGGACACAGTCATGCTGGAATAGAAAAGATTTATCCCCAAACTGTGTCCACAAAATTGGAAGCATGATGTTGTCCAAAATGTCTTGGCCTGCTGGAACATTAAGATTGTCCTTCACTGGAAGTAGGAAGGCCTAGCCCAAGCCCTGAAGAACAGGCGTCCCAATACTTTCGTCTATACAGTGTGGATCTGCAGGTATGAATTCAATGTAATGACCAGACTATGAGACACTCCAGTGTCTTTATCTCTGTTTCTTGCTGGTCTTAATGTAGGTTTCTTGTCTCTTGTTACACTAAAACAACCACCTGATATGTGGGTGTTAACAAATTGGGCCACATGGAAACAAACTGACAAAACAGGGGGGTGTAAGTGTTTTTTGTGTTTTTTACACCTATGAGTGTCTGTATTTGTTTTAATCTTAAGCTCATGTGTATTTCATATTTTGTTCATTGCTTACTTGTTTTTTGACTATATTTTCCATCATTCAAAAATCACATGCAGCAAACTAGCCTGCAATAATTACAGGACAAGGTCCTCTAAGAACTGATTTTCCAAAGTAGGCAGTATGAAGGCAGGGCAGGTTTATATGTGTAGCACATTATCACACAGAGAGGTCATTCACTGTACTTTACAGAGATAAACTAAGCCTAAATAACATTGAACGTAAGGTAAGCAATAAAAGTAACCATAAAATCAGTGTAGAATGGACATAAGATTAAATTAAAAAGTTAAACAATGTTTAGGAAAGTAGAATAAAGGAAAACATACAAGTAGATAGTTCTACCCATTCAGTTCCATACTTTTCTGAATATTTGTACTTTGTACTCCTTGTCTTTAGAATTTCTGTCATTTATGCTTTGGCTACTATTCTGTTGGTTTAACACCTGAACTGCTTTTTCCTTCAAGATCAATAAAGTTTTCATTTTCTAATTCTGATTCAGATTTTTTCTTCTACCATTATTTACATAAAAAGTAAAGTAGTTCAGCAATTCAGGGGTTTTAGGCTACTCTACTCATGTCAGATTATTTAGCAGTCGTGTTATGGAAGGCGTGACCAGTCTAATCCTCAAAGGGCCGGCGAAGCTGCTGGTTTTCATTCCCGAATAGGCAGGAACACACCTGATCAATTGGTCCCGGTCTTTAAAATGATTGGCCCTGCTTTATGGGAACTGAAGCTCCACCAGACCTTTGTGGAAAACTTTGGACACCCAAGTATTCGGGCAAGGTTTAAAGCTGGAATGTGGTTTCATGCGGCCTCCAGAGTTTGACGTTGCCTTTCTTACACAACATAGCGCTGTTATTTACCGGTCAGATGTTAGGGCTTCTGGTCATGGCCTCTACAGGGGCAAACATAGCATCTCCATGAGGAATGCTGTCGCTCTATAAAGTGCTTTGCTGAGGAGACCTCACTGGCTCGTCCCAGAGAGACTTCTGATGTTTGGAATACTCTTTAAAAGCTCTGAAAATTGTAGGTTTTAACCCAGATATGACTACGGTTTCTTGACCCCGTGTGTTTTGGTTTTAGGCCGCCACAAAGCTTGAAGGATCTTCGGTCTGTGCTCTGTGATTAGGCTGCATCTACAACGGTTTTGCATAGCAGCTGTAACCACAGATACGAAATAAAATGACACTCCCTTCTATTTAGATACTACAGCAGATGTCTCAGTGCCCTGCTCGAGTTCAAAAGGCAGATTTGTGTCTGTAGATATGAGCCAGTAAGCTTTGAGGACAGATGAGGGATCTGGAGCGTCTATGTTGGCCGGGTGTTCACCTGTTGCCTTATCAGCAGGTGCTGCCGCCCAGCCCGTGCAGCCACATAGCAGCGAGGCTTTGTGCAGTAGTTGTCAAACTTGTTCCAGGCAAAGTAGCCATAAAATGGTGTTTCTGTTGAATGATAAACAGAAAAGGAAGAAACATGGATTTTGCCTTGTAGGAACCAGTTTAATGTTTTTATTATGTTTAAGTGATTCTTTATTGTAGCACATTCATTAAAACATATCAAGAAGTCTAAAACTTAGCCATTTTATCTTGGCAAAGCCGTCTTTGTAGAGAGGTTTGGTTCTCAGCTCTCCCGTTTCAGCCCTCATTGCTCGCTAGCAGCCCAACATTTCACAACATTTCACACAGGGAACCAACAGTTAGTTAATCATAGAACAGAGTTACAGCGACGCTTTACAATATGTAGGACAATCACTGTCTTAGGCCAGTTTGGTCAATGTTTCTGGGCTGGTAGGTCAGATTTCTTTGGCTGTTCGAGCCAAGCAGAGGGAAGAGGGTTGCTGGAGCGTGCTGAGACCTAATCCACCCCAAAGCCCCACTGAATGTGTTCAGAATAAGCTTCTGACTGGGTTTGACTGGGGAGCTGCTCGGCCACTGAGCGAGGCCTGATCCTCGCTCCTCTCTTACTTGGTTGGATTAGCGAGGTTTTCTCTGGCCCTTTCATGAGTTCACGGCAACCCAGGCTCCCTGCGGGCAATTTCTGCCGATGGCTGCATGTCTCTCACAGTGTTGGCTCGATACCATCTCTCCGGTATCGGCATCGGAAGGAACCGCTTGCATGTGAAGAGCAAGTATCGGTGGATTCCAGTTGTTCAATCCTTCTTGTCAGTACAGTGGTTAAACAAACAACTTACACCAAGCTGCCACTGCATATGCCACTCTGTTTCTTATATATTCTGTATTCTTCATATATTTTGCCCTCCTAATGACTCCACTTCCAGAATACAGTATCTGACATAGTGTTTCTACTCATTCGAATGTCATCTGCTCTAAATGTTGTCCTGTTGTTCTGTTGTTTAAGTTCATGCTGGCTCTCTCTTTACACTCTTTGTATTTTGTCCTGTGGGCACTTATATCATCATGTGTTATTTCTGTTTTTGGTTTTTGTGTTGCTCAGTGGTCCTGGAGGCTTGTGGTTGGTTTCACTGTGTACTGTATATGTGGTTGAATAGACAATAAAACCTACTTGACTTGACTTGGTACTGAGCAAACCCTGCAAGATCCATTCAGAAAACACAGAATGTTTACTGACCTCTTGCAATTGTATGACATAAATAATGTGAAACTATGGAGTGGACATGGATGCCTAAGCAACCTAAGATTCATATCTTTGCATTTATTCAGGCAACATAGTGCATCATTCAGCGTAAAGGTCCTTTGTTGTTTATTTTGTCAAAAAATAACTGACAAAAATCTGCCATCTCTCAATGTGATAAAAAAATGAATGTGGATAATTTCACTCCAGATAGACAATGTTATAAACATAGAGATGTAAAATATAGCAAAATATAATATACTATGTATGATTTGTAATATACACCTTCACAATATATATTGTTGTGATACGAATTGGGGCAACATGGGTTTTTCCCAACATCTTATCAGTTGGAAAGGACACAAAATAGCCCATAGTGCCAAAAAATCTTCTATAATGTGTATAAATAACACAAATATATGTTATTTATATCTGTGTTATTTATATCTGTGACGTTATTCTCTCTTTGGAAGCTCTTTTAAAGTACTGAAAATATCATATTATACCCAGAAAAGCATGCAGAGACCAATCAGGATGTCATTTGAACCCAACGTTTAGAAATATTGTCGTATTGCCCAGCTCTAGGTTTCTGCTGAAGGTTGATAATGCTAGCTTGGGTTTTGCCACCCTTATGACTGTGCTTAGATCTGTATTGGTGACTAAGGCATGGAAGTCTATCAGTTTATCAGTCTATCACTTATTTACTCATCTGCTTTCTGTTTGTCTCTGTTCTTTCCTCCATTCATTCCTCAGAGGTCTTAGCTGAGCAGGATGTTAGAAGTTGTAAAGTTTGTAAAATGTAATGATGTGCAGTCACCTTTCACAAAATGCATCTTACACATGGGCGGCGTCCAAAGACACATACTCATATACCATTCTTATTATACTAAAAACATAATATTTCTGACATTTTTAGTTTGGTAGTTTGCTGTTTCGGGTGTAGCCATGGTCTGGAAAAAGCATAAATGTGATGAAATGTGTAATTCTGAGTCAGTATTTACTGGTAGTAAACGTGTAATGTCAACAATGCTTATAGAAATAGTGGTTATTGGTTGAAACTTATTAAGACACTTTTTTGTTTGATATGCTGTTTTGGGATTAATCATGATCTTGAAAAGGTCAGATGTGGTGAAATGTGTAATTGTAGCACAGTAGTAATTGCTAGTAATTGTGTAATTCATTGACATATCACACTAAAGACATACTGTTCATAACACACTTTTTAGTTGGGTAATCTGCTGTAGGTCAAATGTGGTGAAATTTGTAATTCTAGTACAGTAGTTGCTGGTAGTCGCTAAAAATGCACTAAAAATGTCACAACAACATTCTGTTCTCATTTAATTGTGTTGTCTGAATCAGAAAACACACGCGGATAACCTTTCTGTGGTACGAAAGGGTCTCCATGAAAATGAAAGTGCACTGTGGTGAATTCCAGAATTTCCCATTTTCGAGAACAGAAACAATTACCGAATTTGGTTAGAAAACAGGAACGTGCTCTGAAAGAACAGGGCGAAACTCCCTATTAATCCCTCACCAAGTCAAAACACAGATGTCAGCAGCGCTCTGTAGGTGCAGGTTAACACCTCGAACCTCTCAGCAGTTTACGACCGATAGAAAAGCAGAACCTACTTGCGTTACAGAATTTACAAGGATGTGAAAATGCAAGTTTGCTGCAGGCGAGAGTTAGGGAAGGTTCCCATAGGAAAGTGCAAGCCGAGCCACCCCTGAACAAACACACAGCTGAGCCGTGGACCGGTGGTTGAAATGTGTGGACTAAAGCTGGGTCTGTGTTTAAAGATGTGGAGAACGTTTCTGGAGACCAGATGAAGCCTGGTCTTGAGGGTAATGAACTACACCAGGCTTTTGGTCCTAATTTGAACTTGTTTTGAGCTTAATATAAAGATATTAATCAACATCGCAGGAAATTCCATAAAATTTGATCAAACAGTCCTTTTCTGAGCATTTTAAATTTACTTGTCAGTACTTGAACAAGCATATTTTATTACAAAGAGAACATATGTAGTCTTATTTAATTGGTTTTAATGCCATGCAGTGCATGTGATATGTTGATTTAATATTATATTCATAGTTTTTGATAGAAATGTTCATAATGACACCGTTTACTATTGTTATTTCTGTATGTTCCAACTTTTTAAACATTAGAAAAAGTTAATATTGCTATGTAGATGTTGAAACAGTTTTGTTCGTGATGAACCAACATCTGTGCATCTCTCTCTTTTTGATTGTCGTACCAAACCCAAACGGAAGATTCACATTCTTTTACTGAGAATATGAGAATAATGAGAGAATATTTGTGAGATATAAGAGAAACCTTTATTAGTCCCACAAGGGGGAAATGTGCAAAATGCTGCTCAAATGGAACCCCAAGTGCCAGAACCAAGCTGTGGAACCTGGGAAGTCAACTTAGGTGACCTGAAGCGAAGTATTCTGAAGATCGGGATTACTAACGAGGATTGTCTTCCGTCAGTTGGCTGCAGCTCGTTGAACATGCAGTCCTCACTGCTGCCATCAGATCGCCTATGTCCAGAGATGTATTCACTCAGTTTACCAGTAGCTGTAAAAAGAGCTTCAAAGCGTAATTGCAAATCCGACTGTGGCTTATCTATAATGCATTTGTGTTTACACGCTTTTTCCATGTTAGCTGCCCATGTTCTGGGCGGTAACTGAGAAACTTGCCACCGAAAGAGTGAAAAATGTCCTGCGGTGAGGATGTAAAACGGTTTGATTTGATTACATGCTAAAAAATGCCCAGAGAATTCTATTATGGATAATGATTCAGGATTCAAGATTCTTTATTTGCTGCTTGGTCCACGACACCATGCAATAAAGTTATCAAATGATTTGAAATGAAAGAGAATTTGGAAAGGCTAAGGTAATTAAAATATGCAGACAAAGAATATTCCAGCAAAAAATTATTACAGATAATACAAACAGGCAAGATTAGTACAGTACAGGTAACAGAATGTGAATTTCTGTGCTGTGAAGTGCAGTGTGCTGGTTGGCTGTTTGCCATTAGACTTAAATGACAAAGCTTTGATTAATAATACATATTATGAATCTTAATTATTATTACTATTAATAATTTGGTTAAAACATTGCAACTGAATCATCAGTTTTTGTCAATACTGATATCTCTACTTTGTAGTCCTGATGAGGCTAAATTATGTGGATTCACAATCCTGGCATTTCTCTAATTTTGGATCTGCAGCTGTCCCAGATCAGCCCAGTAGATTGTACTGGTCACTCTTCACCACCTGTTGTCCAGTGCTGTGTGTGCGGCGCTTGCCATCGCTCAGCTGTGATGAAAGTGCCTGTCATAAACAGGACAGGTGGATTTTCGCCTACATCGCCTTGTTATCTGTCTGTACGCTGCATTTGTTCTGTTCTAAAACCCTTTTTTCCGCCCAAGAATTGATTAGAAATGATAAGCTGGTGAAGTCATCATGCTGGATTTACTCGTTGGAAACAGGCTGTGCCAGGGCAGATAGTTGGATTATGAAATGTGCATGATAAGACTGTTGGACTGTGGTCATGTTGAACGTGTCTTTATACAGCGTTTGACCTCAAAGAAGTTCCAGTGATTTGTTCTAATCATGATCTTTCCAAGCCACCCGAATGTGCTTCTTCTTGTATTCTTCCAATCAGTATTGATGGTTAGGCCAACTAATTTGTAATCTTGCCTGTCTCCGACTGTAGTTGATCCACCAAGAAATTGCTTGTTTCTGACATTTGCTTCTTTAATTGGACTGGTGCTGCTTAAAAGGCTCGGTTCTCCACCTTCTTTTAAATATCAGCCCCTATATTGCACTTTGTGATTTTCTTTGTATTCCCTTATTTCTACTATTATTTTATTTGAATGTATTCTGTTTTTTTCTTCTGTTCCGGCACAACACATTGAATGACACTTTGTGTATGATAATGCACGACATAAAGAAACTTGAATTGACTTGTATTATGTTCACCTTTTAAGTTCATCACTATTCATCACTACTGACCTATAAAAAGCCGCCTGATATAATGATAATTATAATGTGGATCACCAGAGGATTGTTAGATATTTAAGGAACTTTTATAACAATGAACAAGTGCATTAAAAATTAAAGGACAATCTTGAATTTGACTCTGTGCCTCCACACAACCAGGAGTCAGAAATGCACTGTCTCAGATTCCTTTAAAGGAAACTGGTAGTTCTTTGCTCAACAACTTTATGA
The DNA here is from genome assembly GCA_037832545.1 of Rhabdalestes septentrionalis. Classification (NCBI taxonomy): domain Eukaryota; kingdom Metazoa; phylum Chordata; class Actinopteri; order Characiformes; family Alestidae; genus Rhabdalestes; species Rhabdalestes septentrionalis. The sequence continues at coordinate 6,394,628 of JBBMFX010000128.1, forward strand.
TGTTAAACAAGAATGAAAACCTCCAGTTTATTAAATAGATGGATAAGTGACAACCTGTAGTGTGACAAAATATATACAGTAGATTGTTAGTGTCGGATCAGCGAAAAAGCTGTGGGGAACCTTTTCCTAATGGAAAATGTTTTTTCTGATATCCATTTTTATTTTTAAGAGTAAGTCATAGAGTCTCAGAGACCACATAAACAAAGCCAGGTTTAACTAATTTTACTGAGTCAATTAGTTCGACATGTAGTTTGCACGATTCTAACCGTTGCTTAGCCACAGAGCTCTAGTAAAGAAGCGAATTTTAGACACCAAGTCCCAAAAGAAGAGGAACACTGTGTAAACTACTTTTATTTTCCTGTAATAAATGTACTAGGTTTAGTATTCTGTTCATGCAAGATTGTGCTTCATGCCAAGATGGGTCGGAACAGGATGTTTCAAAGTAGAATTAGACGTGATGTATAAAATTAGATAGGACTGGGGTTTGTGCATTCATGGATGAAGTTCAGCATGGATCTCTACACTGATAAAAGAGTTAAGTGCAGTTAAATTAAACAAATGTGCAGCTGTGGGCACTGCAGTGCAGATATCTTTTGTACTTGACAGGGACTAAGCTGCAAATTACCACTATACCATTAATCCAGAGCTCCTAAATATGTTTTATTACATCTTCTATTTTAAAGTAATTATACCTATAATTCATGTCTTATTTTTGATGCGTGATGAGAGTTTTTGTAGTATTACTCTCTATAGGGGCAGCTGGTGGCCTATTGGTTAGGGAGCTGGCCCTCTGCCCTTAATGGGTTTAATGCAGAGAAAGAATTCCGTGATATTAACACTGTGTGCTGTGTTGTGTTCATGTATGACAAAATGGACACTTACACACTTAGACATTTATAGTCTTTATCCTGTGCTGAAAGAAATGTGGTACAGGATTAGTAATATAGAGGGTCACACTGTAATAACACTGATAATGTAGCAGAAAGCATGCTATGACTATAATGACTCATTTATGTCAAATAGGTGGCTAAATATACTACCTAGCATTAATACTGTGTTAAAAGCAATGTTGTAAAACTGTATAGTAACTACTTTTATGAACCAATTGAAAATGCCAGTGAGGACATTTCAAAATAAAATGACCTTTCATTACCAATGCAATACACATGAACCCAGAATAGCTTAAAACCAGTTTCTTTGCATTAGCACACATTAAATTATGATTTTCTCTTCTTCTGTTACCTTTCTGATGATCAAATATTTTATTGAAACCTCACTTGCAGTAAAAATAACGATATTTCATATTTCATTATGGATTGTGAGCATCCTCTCTAAACTAATAAGTGATCTGTGAGTATTTTACACAGTCAGTGCATTACACAGTCAATGCCTGATCTAATATATACAATGAACATATACCACAATTGTAAAAGAAGAAGAAATGTGATAGGATTGGAAAAGAAGACTTTATCAGTCCCACGAGTGGGACGTTTGCAGGATATTGGGTCCATATTGTGTTTCCATGCTGTGTGTGGATGAAGTGTATGTTTTCTTATGAGCTGAGCGTCTGGGGTGGGGTCTTGGGGTCTATGATGCAATGGGTAGTCTTGCACTGCCAGCATGTTAGTCAGACCAGGCATAGCATCCAGACCAGGCTGGGGATGTATGTGTGTGTCTGTGTGTGTCTGTGTGTGTTTGTGTGTCTGTGCGTGTGTGTCTGTGTTTGTTTGTGTGTGTGTGTGTGTGTTTGTGTGTGTGTGTGTGTGTGTGTGTGTGTGTATGTAGCTTCCTTTTCTTTTGAGCGGAACACTGATGTAGCTGGAAAGAGTGAGCGAGGGGTCTCGTGGGACCGTGTAGGGAAACACAGTCACCGACTGACAAATGTTCACCCAGAGCCAAAAGTAGTTACAGAAGACTTTTTCAGATATACACCCAGATTAGCCTGCACTCGCCCTTGTTTGTTCTCCAGTGTACAGCCACACCACAGAAGCAGGAGCCTGTGTAGATCCATAAACTTGTAATAGCCCACAAGCAGATTTAAGAAATTAAATCTTATTGTTGTTGAAAGTAGTTCACAAAACGACATACCTGTATTTTTTTGCCATATAAGACGTGTCGGAATTTAAGACGCACCCAAATTTAAAGGATGAAAATCTAGGTAAAAAGTGTCCCAAAACTTTTGTCCACTCTACATACATTTCCTTTACATTAAAGCCCAGTTCGGGCCCAGAAAATGAAAACCGACATGACCCAAACGCCGAGCAACACAAATGCTGCATCACGGCCCAGTCTGACCCGAGGTTGGTGGCAGGCAAGATCGGGCCGGGTTCGGGTTCGAGCAGAGAATCTGAAATCTAATTCACAGTGCCGGACAATGGACGAAAGTTTTGGGACGTAACATCGTTAATCTCTAAGGTCGAGCGTCCTTTACTTTTTTCTCCCTTCTCTATCGCACAGGAAATAACGTCTATTCTCGTTTTAGTCAACGAAAATGAAGAGACACTTTAGCACAGTTTTTATATATTGTAATATATTGTAAACCACATTTAGTCTCGTTATTATTCGTCAACAAAAATACATTATAGATTTCGTTTCTTTATCGTCACATGGCCAGCATTAACGTTGCGTGTCGTCTCGTTTTTGTCACGTGAAAAATTTTCATTGATGAAGATATTTCGTCATAATTTTCATTGATGAAAACAACTCTAGTTGACATGGTGCCCGGGCAGCACGTGGTTAGACTGTCGGGAGGGGGGAACAGGTGCTCTATAGGAGGAAGAGGGAAGCCCGAACACACACAGCCTAGCCGTGCAGGGCGGGTCAGAGAAGTCTCCACAGCACACAGTACATGCCACAAATCCAGCCTGCAGCACACACAGGTTAAAAAGAGGACTGCTTGCAAGCACCACACAAAGTTAGGTGCAATTTTAATGGAGGCAAAATGTGTATTTGTCGTATAAGACACACCAACTTTTCCCCCCAAAGTTTGGGGAAGAAAAAGTGTGTCTTATACGGTGAAAAATTCGGTAGTTAAAGCAAGCAATTAGGCAGGTGTCATCAATAAGTCATAAATCTCTATAATCCAGTAATTTGCACGGTGTAACCTCAAACGTGTGTTAGGTCGTCTCAGACAAACTTTATTATGTGATTCTGACCCTGTATGACCTAATATTATGTGTAGGAATGAACCACATAATCAAGGTTATTGGGGATCAACACAGTGATGATTTGGGCCTGCAGTTTGCACATTGCTAACTTTTTGGGGTATAAAATGCCTTTATTAAGCATCGACTGCTCATCAGCTGTACGAGCCCTGTGCTTCTTTAAGTTAATATGTATTGTCGGGCACTATTTTAAGGTATATGCTTCCCTTACATTTCCACTTAGATCTCATAGCTCCTGAGCCGAAGAAAAACAAATAAACAAAACCCCCCAAAACATTCATTACATTTCTGTAACCGCTTAATCCAGACTAGGGGAGGGGGTGCCCTAAGTTTAGCACAGGGACAATGGGCATGAAGCAGGAACTCACCCTTTAAAGTAAGACATGCGTGTATTGTTAACAGTGAATGTAAGTGACACCCACCAGATAGCATGGTATCGTTTGAAAAATGCTAATCTGTGACTACTGTATTGCTTTCATTTTAAGCAATATTAGCATTACCGACTGAACTGTAGGTTTGAATGGGTTTTCATGCATGTGGATGTGGGAAATACCAGAAGCTGCTAGAAGGCCTAGGTGCTGTAGGCTTTACAGATAAATGACCTATTTTCCGTTCCACAGACACGCACACACAGCCTGTATTCATAAACACTTGACTTCCAGAAAGTGGAAGTTTCTTTTGCTTTGGAGAAAAAAGCCCTTCAGAAGTCAGCCTCGCTGTCATCATCTGTGGCACAGATTTATCATTGCTTTTGTATCACTGCTTCAGCCTTCCATCTTTTTTCATCAATCCATGTAAGCAGCAACATATACACTCTGAGGGAGAGAGAGGGAGAGAGAGAGACTGACTGACTGACTCTAGCACTAGTACTGAGAGAGATAGAGAGAGAGGGAGAG
>JBBMFX010000128.1:6403602-6449180 GCA_037832545.1 Rhabdalestes septentrionalis
ATTTGTCCGAATACAGTATTCGTAAAAAACACGTTATTTGTGCCAATCCGAATACCGTATTTGTATTTGTCTCCACCTATAGTATGTATATATGTACCGAGTGGATACATAAATAAATAAAGTGTGTATACTGTGGATATTTACACAAACACACACACACACACACACACGCACGCATAGACATAGTTGTGCATTGTTACACATTCAGTTCCACAAAAAAGGATGTTTATGGATGGGGTTGGTTGGGGTATCCCCAGATTGGTTATCTAAGGATGTGATTGATCAAATATCACAGTAGAAACGGGTCTCTGGTCAGTGTAAGTTATCAGGCTGGTGCTCCAGATGCTGACCTTTAAAGGTTGTGGGAAAGAGCGCTCTGTAGATAAAGCGTAAAGAGAAACCTACATCAGACACTGCGGGAAGACAAGGTGTCTAAGAGATAACGGATAGCTACAAATCTGCCTGAGTGAACGGACACAGATGGGTGTCACGATTTGCCCTGTTTTCAAATGCTCAAGCAATTAGACGGCAGAATCTATCAGTGTTTGCATACTGCACTGTCTAATATTATTGATCATTCGATCAGTAACCATAGAGGAGCGTGATGTAGGTTACTGAATGCATGATGAGTTACATCACAGAATGCTTTTACTGAGCACATCACATGTCTAAAGCAGGGGAAAGCTGTATTCTTTATTTAAAAAGAGATTTAGAGCAGATGTGTGTAGAATGAAAACAATCCACAATAAAAACTGCTTAGCAACCAGTAGATGATTTTATATAATATTGAATAAAGTTCGTGCTGTTGTGGAGGTGGACTGTGTTGTTAGGAAACTTTGCCAACAGGAAAATATCCTGATGTTTTTTAATGCTATTTACTATTTACAGTTTTCACATACTGTCCTGCTAATTTAACATTTCAAGCCTGAGGTATTCACGCACAACCACGTCTTGTTCATGATTAAATCAGGTGTTTTGTTCTTGGTTGAATAAAAGTGAGAACAGAGATCAGGGGAATTCAGGGGTACCTCACTGCGACTGGAAAATACTGGTCCAAAAAATCTAATTTTTGGAACATACTTCGTTCAGCAATATAGTTTCCCTTGAACAGTGTTCTGCAAATAAAGTAGCTAAAAAACATGTTCAGGGAGTGCTTTAGTGATGGTCTAGTATAATTTTATATAGTATAATATAATGTAAAGTAATTAATGTGCCTGCACTTGTGGACGTATACAGAAAATGATAAAGCCCACAGATTTTTCTGTTTGGTGTATCAGGGGTAGGAGCTGGGCTCAGTTAGAGGGATTGTCAGACGAGTGGTCTGGATAAATGGCTCAAATCTGCAGAAGGAACAAATCTGCCAGGAAAAGGGATAACATGCCCTTGCCCAGTGGGAGACACTGATAAACAGGCCGACGGAGCTCCAGGGGTGGGGAGGAGGAGGTGAGGGAGCCCAGAGAATGTGGACTTAAACAACTTAAACAGCGCCTGACATGCAAAGACAATTCACTTTGAAAGTATAAGGTCTTGGGCGTCTGCTACAAAGTGTGAAAGAAATTAAACATGATGCCACCAAATTATTTTTCCAATGCACTTAGATTTAGGCTAAATAAACAAAATGAACAAAAGTATTGGGACTCTCCAGTTGTTCAGGGTTTAGGCTAAGCCCCCTACTTCCATTGAAGGACAATCTTAATGTTTCAGCAGACCAAGGCATTTTGGACAACACCATGCTTCCATGATTGTGGATTCAGTTTGGAGAAGAACCTTTTCTATTCTAGCATGTCTGTGTCCCAATTAAAGACATGATTGGTAAAGTTTGGTGTGGGAGAAGCAATTGACCTCAACCCCAGCCAACACCATTGCAAAGAACTGTAACAGAGACTGCAAGTCTGGCCTTCTTGTCCGACATCAGTGTCTGACTTCATAAATGTTCTACAGAATGTATGGCCAAAAATTGCCACAGAAATTCCAAAATTTTGTTGAAAGCCTTTCAAGAAGATTGTAAGCCGTTGTAGCTGCAGAGAGTGGACCAACTCCAATAAATTCTATGTTTTTGAATGCAGGTTCCTGTTGGTGTAATGGTCATGTGTCCCAATACTTTTGTCCATTTAGTCCACCTTGTACATCCATTGACCACTGTCAGGTACACAAGAATTTGGACAATCTGTTGATGCACAATTCATCATCTGCCCTTCTACCTCATTCATCATAAGTCAGTGTGACCACAGGGCCATGGTGGAACAGACATTACTTGGGTGGTGGGCCATTATCTTCACAGCAGGCACTACAGTGTTGTTGCTTTCTGACCCCAAAAATCATCTTTGGGGTCAGAACCTGACCATTGTTGAAGATCTACAGGATTATCTTACCCAAAATGTGTTGCGGTGTCTAACTGTATACAAACTACTTAGAGCCACAGGGGGGCAGTTTCCAATAAGGTGGCAGTGAGTTTATTTGTGGTCGCAGCGCCTTTGTCCACTGCATCTGAAAGTGGTTGAGACATTAGTGTGTAGTACTAGAACATTCTGTCTTTTTCAGACATTCCTCTCATGTGTTCTGTGTTTGCAAAGCTGTGGTCGGTGGAGCTGATCTTTAACTGGCAAAGAGTGACACAGTCCGTCATCACCTAAAATGCTAGTCAGTGTCTGGAGTGGTTGGATGACATTCTGTGTTCCCTCCTGCAGGACCCATGAAGTATAAAGAGTTGGTTTGACCAGAATTAAAATCTATACAGACTTCCCTCTGGCTGCAAATGTCGACCAGACATGTTTGGCATCTGGTTTGCTTCTTTAGTTGTGCACTGCAGCTGTGAGGCTAAAGAAGCTAACAACAAATAGAAGCTTAGACTCTACACTTTACTGTGGATGGCATGTCTGAATCAGTGCACCCTCTCGTCTCTGAATGTTTTGCTGCTTTCCCTGCTCTTGTACATCCACTTCAGCCAAGTATGGTTTTGTTAATTAGTTGGATAAGGTGTCTTGGGAGCATCTTTGAGAGCAAGGGGACCTCCAGTGTTGGTAAACACTGGTCCGTCAATTGCCTCCAGCAATGTCGAATAATATACTAAATAGTTTGCATAGCTAAAAAGTGTACTAAACTACACTTTGTCCATTTTGTAGTTAGAAAAATATATTATAAATAGTAATGGAAGCTTTACTGATTATAGTGCAGCCTGCATGTCTAAATCAGTGGTCCCAAACCTTATTTTAGCCCAATCCCTGTTCTTATACATCCACAAGGTGATCTCCAAGACTAGGGTTGAAAAACACTCGTCTATCATCACAAATACTATCAAAGCATCATCACAAATAAAATACGAAATTGGTTGCATATCTAAAAACTGTAGTCTACATTTTAATTCACTGTTTTAGTTAGGAATATGCCATACCTCCATATGTAGCTTAACCTCCTACCCTCCCCCAATAACAGGGAGAGCATTAGGACAAAAGTGTGACCTTTATTAGGACATTGAAATAATATTTGGGTGTATGTAACAAGAAATTTCACAATTAGAATTTTAATAATGTCCTCCACCATTGCCTGTTCGTTTTAATATGATTTAGCTTTTTTATGCATATTTCATTTAATGTATGGTTTATTAGGGGTCCACCAGAGTGTGCGCCCTGTAGACCCCTCCCCTACACCAGTGAGCATTGTCCTAAATCTTACCAGGTCAAATTGGGTCTATATAATATGCTTGAGAGGACATTAGTAACAAATTAGACACACTGCTACTTGTTGGACTTTCATTGACAGCAACATGAATGTAATGTCTCAAGTACAAATCTAAAATAACCTTAAAACAATAATATACTATGATTAATATACTATGATCAGAATAAAGAGAATTTACAGGCAAATTACCACTTGAAGAGGGAATCATGTTCCGTGGGAAACAAGGTGAAAGCTACAAATATTCATGCCTACATACAATAAAACCTCAGAAAACTCCTTAAGCACTATTTGATGGAAACTAAAGGTGAACTTTAGTCACACACCCAAGAATGAATGAAGAGAGTTTGTATATATTAAGGTTTTATTGCGGTGAATCTCAGTTTTAACACAGATCTCAGATTGAGGCTGATGTTTCGGTTAGGATACCTCCAGAATGTGCCACACTTCCTACTAACTGACATCAAAGCCTCATCCTAACCACCCTTTCATTTCTGCTGACTTGAGGCCTTGGCTTGTGTAAACACAGGGGCATTCTTGTGGGCTTTTGATGTGGCTCACGTGCCCCTTTAGACAGTCGGAACCTTCACTTTGTCCATTAGCCAAGCTTCAAAGACGCTTGGTAATGGCAACAGCGTGAGTAGTTTCCTGGTTATAAAATGCTTCTTATAAGGGGGGTCTGAAGTGAACGGTGGGATTTTTACTCATGGATTCTATTCGCTTTCTCGTATGCTGAGGTGAATGTGATTGAAGACCTGTTTTGACATGAATTTGACCTCCTGTCCTTTTGCTCTGTGCCCTTAGGCCGATGCTACGGAGAAAGAGCTCCTTCTCTCTCTTCTCATCGACGGAGAGATGGATGTTCACAGGGGTGAGTTCTGTTAGAAGCCACGGTTAAGTTCATGTATAGTGAACATTAGAGTCAAGTAAACAGTATCACACATGTTTATTTGACTTGAATTACACATATTAGGATAGACTGATGTATCAATTTATCGATAAAATCGTGACACAATGGTTACCTCCTTATCTGTGAAACTTCTACCAATATTTGTACATGGTTTGTTGCAATTAGCATACTGCCGCTAGTAACAGGTGCATTCACTTTTAGGGTCAGATTTATACATAACAGGCAGTCAGAACATTCTGCTATCCTATTAATTCATAGATTTATCTTTACATCCAGCCCTGAGATTTTCTGCAAGTGTATTTGACTACATTTAACCATTGAAAAAACTTTCACAGCTGGTTATGGACAAGAATGGCAGTAAGTAAAGTAAAATTTGGCGTAAAGTGTACATTTAATATTCAAGTAGTCAAATGAAGTTATTTGTTTTATTTTTTTACTATTTCAAGTAGAATATTGGCCAAATGACTTAATTTAGCAGGTCCTTAGAATTTTCAGCTCCTTAAAATCAAATTATCCTCAGCAGGACTGTGGACCTCCATGTGTGTTAAGACAAGGGTGCATTTACATTTGCAAAGGCATCAATCCCGAAGTAGGCGGCAGAATGAAAAGCCTTGGTCTTTCAGTGTGCTGTATTATGTAAAAACGGAGCAGAACTGTCTTCCCTTTGCACTATTAAGGCAAATGAATACCGCAAATCAGCGAATCAGATGTAATTTAGTGTCCGAAAACATCCCCTCGCAGCGGGTTGTTGTTAAATATACGAGACGGGCCACCGCTTCGCAGCGTGAGTGTAGTCCTCATCGGCCCGTGGTTCACCTCTGTAGCGAGGGCACACTCAGAGCCACCAGTGGACCATTAGCTATTCTGCTATCCCTGTTGCCATAACACCTCATTTCTGGCTCAAGATGGAGTTGCCATGCCAATAAACCGCATGGGGTAATGGGTACAGAAAGGCTATTTAAAAAAAACCCAGTCCTTTTTTTTTTTCGTCTTCGTAGGAGCCATTAGTTTTCAATCCTGTTTGCATCCTGTAAGATAATGAGAGTGCTGTGCTGGCTGCGTCCTCTAAATAAGACAGACTGGAGTTAACTTGGACCTGGGCCCCAAGTGTTGATAGATTTGCTGGGGCTGCTGGTTCCAGGGTACGACTGAGATTCTGGAAGAACAAGGCAAAGGTAAATTTAAGGGAATGTTTCTACAGTTGAAAACGAATTAGGTCATTGGCTCACGTGTAGGCTGCTATTACTAAAAGTCTTATGAATGCCTCAGCAACAAGAGGGTTCGGAAGACGAACGAGACCTGACTGAAGAGTTAGTTGTCCAACACATACAATGAAGCATGATGCCGAAAGATTTGGCCTAAATCTATTTATTTTATTCAAACCAAGACCCTGAGTAACTCACAGTTTGTCTACTCAGTGGGAGAAAATACATTATACATTTCTGTCTTCAGTATTTATAGTTAGCTGGTTTATCATTCAGTTTCTTGTGTTCTAATCTTGTTTTCTCTTCGCCTTGTCCATGGATAACCTTATGAGCTCAAGGGTCTTCAGGGACCACTGGTTCTCTGTAATGCCTTGTAAAGTCTTAGTAATTCATTTGTAAATAAAAATGAGAAGGAAGGCTTCTTTAATCAACTTGCTTTTGACGACTGAGCTTAAGACAAACCCTTGCATTGACCCTGCAGTGATGATAAATTCTCCTGGATCTGTTTTATCTAGAAGTTTAATTTATCTAGTAGTTTCAAAGTATTAATCATCCTATTTCTCTCTCTATTTTCTTTCATAGTCCTTTAAATTTTAGAAAATACATGATCCAGTTTCTAGTCTTATTGACCGTTTTATCAGGTACACCTATATTATAGGTGCAGTTTATAGGTTAACAGTTGCTGACTATTGCTTATCTGTTGCTGCACATTTTATCAGACCCCCTCTATCACATCTATCAATGAAATGGGACCACCATCGGGCCGCTTATGACCAGACAACTAAATCGTGCTGGGATGGTCCAGAAGTGTCACAGGGACATTTATACATTATTGTCACAGCTGAGCTCAGAACTGCTGATTCAGCCGACCAAAAATATCCAGCCTACAGTTATCCTGTGTTCAAAAACTGACCACTTAGGAAGTGCTAGAGGATGGCCAACATAAATTATTGCACCAACAGATCGCTTGGTACTGTACAGTCTGTAACTGTTTCATGTCCAGTAAATGTAACCCTGCAATGAAGCTGACTTTTATACTTGTTCAACTCTAGAAGGTTGTTGAATGAACAACTATAAATGAAAATATGTCAAATTAGAACAAGTTTCTTTCATAATATACAAAGAATCTGTAACAGTGCATGTATGACTATTAGATGGTTGTGTGGTGATGCAGAGTTAAATTATAGACTGTCCTCTAACTCTAAGTGCACTCGTTTACTGTTTCATCACTTAATATCTCGTTATATCCACATTATAGTTACAGTTGTATTAGGTGGCCTTTTATGTCAGCACTGATGAATATAAAATAGGACGTTTTCTGGCTAATAAAGGAACTCAAATGGTTGAACAGAGAAGTGTTTTTGGCAAAGAATACTGAGTAAAGTTTTAATAAAAATTAAGTTACATGCAAACATGGAAAAACTTAGCATGTGCAGACACTGTTGACTGATCCACAACCCAGAGAGTATATGGTTAGCAGTGGTCTTATGGTGGCCCCTTTCCATTGATGGATGGGATAGAGACGGAGCTGATGCAGCAACAAATGTCCTGTAGTCAGTGTCTATACGCTTTGGTAGGTGTGCTTAATATAGCAGACAGTATTGCAGGTACAAGGTATTGGACTAAATACATACGTTACTAATAAAGGCTGTGACATGTCAAGAAATCATTACACAATATAATTTTTTTGTGCTTTTTACTCCCAAATTTAGTCAGGTGCCAATACCTTCCCTCACTAGTTAGGTTTTCCACTGTAGCACAATCCTTCCAAGTTAGGAGGATGAAGTCTAACAGTTCTACATTCTCTGAAGTGTCACCAGATCTTGTTGAAATGCCACTAACACAACGCCCTCAACACGCTTGGAGGAGAACACTAAATGCTAATTCTTATACAGCAGTTAACAGATGCCCACAGTGGCTGGAAACATTCTGAGTGATGGGAGGAGGGCAAGGGCCACTTATGCTTATTTAGATTTTATTTTAAATTATTTTATTTGACTTTATTTAGACTTTATGTTTTATATTGTTCTTGCATTTGTGTCTCTGTGTATGTGCAGTTGTAGCATAAGCATTTTTCTGATTCTGGAATTACTGTGGTATCAAACTCTCAGTCTCACAATGACAGAGCCAAAACTTAGATGGTTTTATACTAAGAGGACAGAAACACTTTTCTCTGATGTTCTTGTGTGGTATTTACACCTTGGAGGTCCATGGCCTTGCCTTGAGGTTTTATATTAGTAGCTGTCTAGAAATGCAGGGTGGCTCCAAGCTTTGCAAGTTGTATCATTTCCAGTGAAGGCTTTAGTTTGAGGTAGGGAATGAAATGTTCTGAAGGCATTTATCTTTAGGAGGAGTCTTGATGTGGAGAAAAGATTGAGGTTCGCGCACTTGAAGGGCTCCTGATTCAAAGTCAACCTAGAATGATAAGATGTGATGATAAACTGAATTATGAAGAAGAAGAGAAATTACTATTTTATGGCCCACATTCAATAGCTTTACACCAGTTTGTTTTGAATGTTTTGAATATATTAAATATGTTCTTGTTGTTCCAGTTTGATTGTTTTGTATTAGTAGGTGTTGGTGTTGGTCTAGTAGACAGACCATATCGACTGTGTTACTGACTCATCTTTCCTGCATTTCCAACAAGCAGAGCTGCTGTTTTAACGTTTTTGTTTTAATATTTCACTCTTTACCTAAATTTCACCTATGCTTTTGCTGATTAGCTTGATTTCTTAAAAAAATATTAATTGCAAAAATACCTGTAAATTCAACAGGCACTAATTTGCGTGCTGATATAGTCCGTGGCATTATGATCAATGTTAAAATAGTTAAAGTTGGCCAATCCTCTACCTCAATCAGAGGTTAATCTTTACAAAAATACTTATTACACAACTATCCTGACAGTATGACCTTTCACACACATCCAAAATAAATACAATGTGAAATGAATAACACCTCCCAAATACAGGTATTTGATAACTGAAGAGATCATCATTAGGTTCAAAGCGTTTTTTTTTGGCTGCATTCTTTAAAGCTTGTAATCACATCAGAAAATGTTACTATGGGTTAAGGCTGCTGTCAAAACAGATGTGTAAACATTCATGCATATTATTCTGTAGTTGTGAATGAATGAAAAGTTTGTAAAGTCAAGTCAAACCATGTATAATATTTGTAGTGTGTATTTTATCTGTCAGAATATGATTTTAAAAGTTAACCAATGCAAAGTGTAATTTTACGGTTGTGTTTTATTCATTACAAATATGAATCATGGGATGTCAGGCATTACGTATAGAGCAGAAGATACATCATTTCCATAAGCCGTGTTTAGCTTCATGACACCAAGATGGAAAGTACTGCAGACACGGAACGAAATCAAGTAGTTTATGAAAATTATCTTGGTGTAATATATATTTTTTACATATTTACTTGTGCATGCATATCTTTTTGGGCAGCACCTTTACGCCCTTAATTCACTGCTCTACCCAAAATCAACTCTTTGCCAGTTGTAGTCTAGTCTGCTGTAATTTCCTTCAAAATGGTGCTTGGTCTCATTCAGGTAAATTGCCATGTCTTTTCCTGTGCTTTTGGCTTGCGGTCACACTTAACCTCTTCCCGTTCCATTACTGTGAAGGTCTGGGGTAAAAGTGCACATGTGAAAGGGGATAAAGATGAGAAGACCTCTGGATAGAAACACCCAGTCCCAAAGGAAGAGTGCGGCTGTGTCCCACACTGACCTCTGGCATACCTGGTTTCCCCCCTTTTAATTCTTTCTTTTGAAACACCCCGACTCCCGGTCAGATTTTAACCATGTTCGTTTTTTGGATTCGGCCTCAGTTCACTCCCCCTACAAATCGCTTTGACACCAGCTGGCATGCTCCGATGACTCTACAGACATGGAGTCTGCTGCCTGCAGCTGCCAACACAAACAAGCTCGGGGCCTGGCACCTCACACTCCGAATGGCGCTGGAACAAACACACCCCTACTTCAGGGTTAAACGATGCTCGGCCCTTCTGCCTGCCCTGGCTGCCAAATGCTGCCGGAGGGGAAAACTCCTTGCCCTCCGCGGGGTTTATTTATGAACCGAGCTGATCGTGACTTTAAACACAACCTCCGTGCAGAGTGCTATCATTAAACATTTGGAGCAGAAGTCGGTCAGATAATCAGATGTTCTCCCACTTCCAGTCAACCTCGTGCCAAAAAGACGCGCTGTCATTTTTCATCCTGTGGCATTCGCTCTCCTGCAGAAAGCATTCTTAGTCTTTCCTTAAATTACCCTGGGCATTTCACCTTTATATAAACAGTACATGTATTACTTATGGCACAAGTCTCAGGCACATTCAGAGTGTAATATATTTTAAAGCCTTCATAAAGGAGGTCAGAGATGATCTGTCAGATATGGGCTGTCTACACAGCAGTGAATGTGAATAACAGAGTGGTGTGTGGACGTAAAAAGTAAAAAATTTTATGTACATATTAAATGTACATACTACACATATATATGTATTAGGGGTGGAGACAAATACAAATACGGTATTCGGATTGGCACAAATAACGTGTTTTTTCTGAATACCGTATTCGGACAAATACTTAAAAAAATATTTGTATTCAGGCGTCTGATGTTGTTTGCGCGCTGCATTTTACCCGAATACGAATACGAATACGAATACGAATAATTTTCCCTTTTAACAAATACAAATATAGATACAAATAGCAGCCGCTCTGCACTCCCCTATATATATATATATAACACAAAAGTCGACTAGTCGATTAGTCGACTATAGAGGCACTAGTCGAAGGCCTCTTAGAGTAGTGTGTTTTTTTTCTCTCTCTCTGCCCTAGCTTTGGCCATATTGCAATATCTGCCTCTGATTGGCTGATGCTGACACGCGTTCCTTGGTTTAACCCATTACTATATTACCATTTTATAACAGTTGACACAGTCTCGAGCCCAGCCACCTCATTACATATGTACTATGAAAAGGAAAAATGTGTACATTTTTGAATAAGCCATTTACATTTTTGAATAAAGTGTAATGGGCCACTGAATTGATTGATAGCACCCATTAACTTACTTTACGTTCCTGGTGCTAATGTTTGCTGCTGAAGTTATCTCAATAGTGACTTTGTTATCACGTGTACCTAGAATGTACAATCATGGGAGAAACGACCACCTATTTACGCCCCAGCCCAAACAGCTTTCAACCCAATACACATTCGCCAAATATTTCTCTGTACGTTAACAGAACATGAAATGAATCCTGCAGCAGATCTGGGTTCTCCCCTAAGCGTCTTTGCCTGGTCTACATTTTTCAGACATTTTAGAAATGCCAGTTGGAGACATAGCTTCAGATGTTGTGCCTCTGAAGAGCTATCAAAGCATTTCAGTGCCAGCTTTATCTCACCTTGTCCTTGGTTGTCCTCGCATGAGTTTTGAGCATGATTGGTGATTAAAGGCCATTTTTAAGTGGTCTGACATAGCTTTGTAAATGTGGGTCTACTGACTGATGATACTCTTGATTATACAAAGCACAGGTTTTATAATCGAGGTTACAATATCTGTCATATTTTTTGCAGCCTCGGCATAATTGTTTTAGTCCTATTGTAATTTTGGTTTTGTTTACATTTTTTGGTACCACATTGCTACCAAATCCTGATACACTTTGGTAATGAGACTACCCTTGTAAATGGTTTATAAATGATTTATAATCCAATTGTTAATTATGTTTAAGACCAGGGGTCACCAACCTTTTTGAAACTGAGAGCTGCTTCACAGGTATCAAGCCATATGAGGGACTACACATTTAATACACTAAAACAGAGGTATCTAAACTTCATGTATAATATACATGTTTTAAATGGGTTTTTTTTTATATTGTAATTTTTAAATGTATATCAGTGCAAATGCGTTTAAAGAAGAATAGCAACAGGGTCAAATTAAATGTTAGATGCTGCCCAATGGTGAGTTGTGCTATTTTTAGAACAGTTTCACGGGCTACTCATTGGGTCCCTGGGGGCACCATGTTGGTGACCCCTGTTGTAGACAGTTTATAAATATTTAATAAGCATTTATAAATAAGTTGTAACAGGTGTCGTATATTGATGCAGGCTCACAGGCAGAATGTTAATCTTCAGCATTAAAACCCCAGACCCTGCCAAATAGTGAGTCTGCATCAATGTATGACAACTGTTGTAACTTGTTTATAACTGCTCATTAATGATTTATTAACTATCTAACAACCTGCTTATAAATTATTCATGAAGCCTTTATAAATTTAGTCTTATTTTATAGTAGCAGCAGTTTTCTTTTCTTGTTAAGAGAAGTTTTGGCATTTGAAAATGTAAAAATACAAATGTGTGTCCAAAATTCATACTATTGAACATGCACTGTGCTGGTTGCATATACCATTTTTATTATACACAATATAGTTACATGCATTCCATATTAGACATTGAGTTGCTACTCTTCTTATATAGATTGTTTTCAGGGAATTTCTTCATGTTCACTTCCAGCCTGGTTTTTTATCTGGCGTTCAGCTCGGACCTGCTTTTAACATGGAACTGCCAGTAAATATTTCGTCTCCAGTTAGGCCCAGTCTCTGCTACTGGCTTCCATACAGGGAGCAGATCTTTTTCATCTTGAGCTCTCATTATGTGTTATGGTTTTCCTGCTTTCTTGTTTGGGTTAGCTTGATGCAAACCAATACACCCCTCCTACTCAACGCTGGTTTACTTTGGCAGCAGAGCCTGGATAAAATCAGATAGCCATTGAAGAAGAGGCCTTTCATCGACCCTTCTCAAACCTACGTACCGAGCAGCTAGCACGAATATTTGGTTTTTGATCAGCCGGAAGGGATAAATGGAGCGATCTGTTAAATATTTGCCTGAAAGTCATTCAAACTCTTTCACATAGTAAAGTCCTTGATTCCCTGATTTAAACTGAACAGATCTACGGCTGAGCATAAAGCGACTCCTCTGTGACGTCCCAGTAATGTCTTTTCAGGTGTCTCAGATTTCTTCTGTGCACCCAAAGCAACTCACCTCTTGCATAGTCACATGTTCATCTTATATTTAACATCAGAACGCACTGACCCAAGATCAGTAAGGTCGCTCATTAATCTTTGCTAGCCTCAGTTCCTAAGCATGACCAATCGCTGATAAGGTTTGTACGATATGGGTCAGATGGCCAGAGAGCTTTGTCTGTAGGGTTTGGTTTCCTTTCTGCCGATCACAACAGTGCTTGGCAGGAGTTTCTCTCGCGTGACTGCTGGAACAGACCGCCTCTGGACCTGTTCTCACCGCTCCAGGCTTTTCCATCTGTCCCGTCTTGACCATGGACATCCAGTCCTCCTGTCTGGCTCCCCATCAAAGGCAGGAGCACTTTGTCATCTGTGTTGTGGATTAGCGGCCAAGTTGCTGTGACTGGGAAGGAATTAGGCCTATCTTTAACAAAGGCCTGTGATGGAGATAAGGCTAGTCAGGCCCAGCGACATCTGAAAGATCATAACAAAACATGATTTTCTCTGCCAGCGTTTCACGTGAGCCCTAGTTAGGGTTGTTTGCGCAGGGAAAACACGAGGGCCCTCAGGTTTCCATGACAGGATTTAAAATGACTGGCTGTGCAGTGGAAGGCTAACCTCAGAACACCTTTGAACGCAAATAAACTCAAGATGAAGTGAGGGATCGAAAAGCGGGGAAGCATGTATTTGCACTTTCTATAATTGGGAGTTGGTGTGACCTTTTATTATCTCTGAGCAGGTTTCCTTTTTAGTAGTTTGACTGTGAAAGTGTGACTCATGCTGAAAGTGTTGTTTTGTATATAATTGGTGGAGATAATGAGATGCTACAGTGTTTTCCATGAAAACATTATTCTACCTTGCAAAAATGCTACCTTCGGCTGTTTTCAGGCAAAGTATAACATTACTTTTGGTCAGGATAACCTCCTGGAAGCCTCTGGCACACTCTGTCTCTGATTAAACTCTCTCGTGAGGAAGTACTTTTGGGCAGGCAAGTGGAGGATTGCCAGCCAAAAATAAAAAATAAAACCCACAGAAACACAATGAATTGTATTTGTCTGCATGCCTGCTCTGTAAAAATAACGTTACGTTGAATTTACATGTTTCAAATATCTGCATTGGTTCCAGATACATCAACACAGTTACTGCCATTCATTTTACTTACTTCGGGCCAGAACTGCGTTGTTGTGATGTATTTTGTTCATGTGGAATCAGTATAAATATTTGAATCAGTTCAGTTTAAAGCTATGCTTTTTTTAGGTTCGGTTTTATTGGAATCACATTTCGAAAGAGCGCAAGAGTTTATGGCTTGCATCATCAGCGGCGAGTTTTCAATGGGGAATTTTAACATAGCACGAGGATTGTGAACTGCTTGTAGATGAGTTAGATCCAAAAACCCACACAATGTTTACATGACAACAGAGCAGCAGTCAACTGGTCCTCTATCACACTATACACAGGATATAAGTCTCGAGGCTGAGGTACTGGTTATTTTGTCCATAAGAATAGGCCTGAAATTTCATTTAGGGAAAATAATTGGAATTCAAATTAGTAACAGATGAGATCCAAGTGATTATTCACTCTATTTGAGTGTGCTGCATCTATGAGTAGTAGGGCTGCCATGATTGGATGACTAGTCACGATTGCATAGATTATCAAAATCGCAGATGACTAATTTATTAGTTGAAGCTTTGTAAGACCTTCTGTGGTATCATGGCTACCTGGCAATGGAGCTCCAAAATTTGGAAATATTTTAAGAAAATAAAAGAGAAGAGCATGCAGTGCAAAATGAACCTTGCCTTCCATGGCAGTACGACGGTGATACACGAGCATCTGAAAAGGAACACTTTGCGGCTGTTTCCGTTTCTGACAATGAAGTGTTAAGGTTGTAAACTAACTGGTTTGTTAGCTGCTAACATTAGCATAAACTGTGAGCTTCTTATATTGATAGCGGTACACGTTAACATTACTGATGACGATTTCATTCTCCTTAGCACACATATGTTATGTGTTATGTTTGCTGTAACGTTATAACAGTGATGCTGTGCTTGTATTGGAAACACGGAGTGGAGCTCCAGGACACAAAGAAAAAATGAACTTTCCTGGCCATAAACGAGTGTCTTGTGTAGATTTGGGACTATAAACAGTCAGAGTGTATTAGAGTGTAATATAGCAGTAATATGTAGTAAAGTTGAAGTTAGTTGAAAAAAAGCACTTTTGTCATATTTCACTGTGACCTAAACTTTATTTCTTTGGATAATTTCTTAGTTTCAAGTGTCTAAAGTTACCTCATTTGATTCTTTACTATTCAATTCTTTAACCCTCTGGAATCTGAGAGTAAACTGAGGGATTCTGGTGATTGTGGCATGCTCAGACATTAGTGTAAATTGAACAAATAAGATGTGGACTGTAAATTTACGCTAAATTGTACAACTAAAAAGCAGCTTTGAACATTTAGAGGAATGTTGCAATTTATGCTACAGTTTAAGGATTGTTTGTTACTACAACAATAAAATAGCTACGAAAAATGTTTTATAAACCATAATCTTGTCTCCATTTTAGTTGGCACATAACTTAAACACTTCAAGTGTAAGATAATGATGGTTATATAAGAGCAGCTGCATGCTGGTGCATTAAGCTGTACGTTTTATGTCCAACGTACACATGATCTGATTAGACTAATTGCAAAAATAATGGGTGACTAGTCGACTCTCAAAATAATAGTTTGTGGCAGGCCTAAGTAGAAGGTCTTTGAATCTTTGTTTAGCTTTGAATCAGTCTAATACAAAACTGACACATTGATATTGTCTTTACAAATCCTAGTTGCACAGGTGTGGTCCAAAATTCAGTAGGTGTCTCAGATGCTTTGCCAGTTTAAAATTTTTACTACGCTTTGAATTTTGCTTGGGATTTCAACATTGTACGGTAACTTCAAACCATTCAAATCAAGGCTGTTCGGTCTGAATGGAAAAAGGACATCAGGACTTTGATTACCTCTCATGTCCAGATGCAGCTCTGCATATTGCTTTATATGATGATCGAGGGAGAGAACTTTTCAACGGTCTTCATCAGTGTTCAGGTTTTTCAGGTTGAAGGCTTTTGAACGTTGAATTGCTCTCGAAGGATCACGCCACTTCAATTCCTCGTTCAGTAATGAATGATTTCATCCCTATGTGGATTGCCGTTCCAATTTCCCCATCTTCCAGCCAAGGTAGAGTGAACTTTGCATACAAGTTAATTTAGGCTTCATTCGCATCATATTTATAATTCAGAACATGCTTCAGTGGCGTTTCTGCTGCTAATTTACCCTTCCATCATTGGACATGTTGTTTTGATCCATCTTCTCGCACTGCCTGGTCTCCACACTGCTTTAGAAGGAGATGCAGCGTGGGTCGATGTTGATGCCTCAACACCTGGAAACTATTGCATGAGCCTCAATCACACAGATAATTGACTTAGTGAAACAATGAAGATTTCGTGTGGAATACAACCAAAGCAATTGCAAAGATGGCTGCCATCTGGAATTGCGGAGAATTTGCAAATGGAATCTTGAGGGCATCTCGACTAGGTGCAAATATTTGCTACCGCATCACGGTACCTTCATTATGCCTGAAACCAAAATGCCTGAAAAGCTTGCATATATTGTAAATATAAATACATATATTGTAAATATAAATACAGGGTTAGGTGGCATGGTTTTACAAATAAACCATTTAGTGGTTATGGTCCAATGAACTATTGTCATGATATAATTCCTTGTCTTATTTCTCTGGCTGCTTTTTTAATACTATTTCCACATAGATTCAGGTTTGCTGTTTCCTGTTAACATGATAAGATATAAATTTTAATATGATAAGATATTAATTATAATAAGTTAAGATAATAATTTGAGTCTGTGCTTACAGCCTGTCTTGTCCTTAACCTCAGTCTCAGCTAATGAGTGAATGTGAGCCAAATGTTTGCTATTGATGTTTGTTATTGGGAGACTACAAATTTATATATTTGGAAATTATTCAAAAATTCACATCAAAAACGTTCAGTTTCTCAGGTTTTATCTTTTATAGGTGCAAGTATTGAACTGAACAGCTTTGCCTTATTTTTAAAGACCTGCTGACAATATTTCTCACAATTTCCAAATAAAATTATTTTTCTTTAAAGCATCTTTTTAAAGGAAATGACAAAACATCAAAATAAGAGAAATGATGGAGTGTTTACAGAACTTGAATAATTCAAAGAAAACGGATCTCTTGTTCACAAAATGGCAATAATTACCTTTGACGTACTTTTAGATTTTTACCATCCATCTGGTCACATTCCAAGCTGGGAGTGTGGAATACCTCAGGTTTTTTTTCCCTACTTTTCCTCATTAAATAAGATTCAATTCAGGTGTTCACTAATCGGTACCTCATAAAGCAGAATGAGGTCATTTTAAGATGTGATGTAACCTAGAGTGGAAAGAGACTTCTGTGTTTTGTAATCTGCAAAAGGCCAAAATAAAGACTTGGGACGTCGTCTGTGGATGTCGTCTGTCTGTGGGACAAATGAATGGTGTTTGTGAAAGTAAGTCCTAATGCATAGTGTGGTAATCAAAATTGTTCATATTCCAACCCTGCTGTGTTTGTCCTGTTACAGTTGTAAGCAAAATGATAGGGGTCCAGATCATTCTAACATGTTTACTTGATTTTCAAAATTTTCCAGTAATATCAACAAATATATAGAAATTGTGCACTATAGTGTGTTCCACACAGAGCAGTGGTGTGCAACTCCAGTCCTGGAGGGCCAGTTACCAGCACAATTTTGTGATTCATTTGCTAATTGGGTTCATGTGGTGTGTTTGCGTGGGGTAGAAATCAAACTGTGCTTAACACTAGCCCTCCAGGACTGGAGTCATGCACCCCTGCTGGAGGGGGAGCATATATATATATATATATGTTTTCAACTGAGTGTGTTCATACTTTGGTATAACGACTATACATTTTCTGCCCTGAATATCACTGAACTGCAAGGTTACGTATTCAGTCGGAATCTGAATAAGAAAACTTTATCCATCGCACAGGAACTTGCTTACGTTGCGACTGCACAGACAGAGACACAAAGACAAGGACAATCTAAAATATAAGTCCAAATAAAACTCTCCAGAAAAAACACATCTATGTACACGTAAGAGCTAAACTACATGGACAGAAGTACTGGGACACACCTGTTTTTCAGAGTTTGGACTAGGTCCCTTACTTGGTCAACACCATGTTTCCAACTTTGTGGACAACGTTTGGGGAAGAACCTTTTCTATTCCAGCAGGACTGTGTCCCAGTGCACAAAGCGAGCTCCATAAAGACGTGGCTGTATGAGTTCAGTGTGGAAGAACTTGACTGGCCTGCACAGAGTCCTAACCTCAACTCCATCCAATACATTTGAGATGAACTGGGACTAAGATTGCAAGCCAGACCTTTTTGGCCAACATCTGTCTGACCTCATAAATGCTCTACAGATAAAGATTATATAGCTGCAAAGGGCCATATAAAATACAATATCTTTGTATCTGAATGCAATGTCATTGAAATCCCTGTTGGTGTAATGGCCTGGCGTCCCAGTACTTTTGTCCATTTTGGGTAGTTCAATATTTAAAAGCAACACTATTGAAATTGCATAGTTTAGTAAAGGTAACTATATTAAAATATTGTGATGATAATTTAGCAAATTGTGCTTTGATTAATGTTTCCCCTTTGAGCAACTATCATAAGAGGCTCTACAGCTCTGGAAAAAAGACCCAAGGCTCTTCAGGATTCTGAACTGCATTTTAACTCCCCACTCAGGCTGCTTGGGGCTTAAGCACATGGAAACGTGTTTGGACGTCTTGCGGTTCCATTTTCCCATCGGCTCAGTTCATACTTTTTGAGGTTTCATCCCAGAACTGATGATGTTTCACTGTTGCGTCATCTCTGGGACGTGGCAGTCTGGAATATTGTGCACGGATCATGACCTGAACATACAAACGCTTGAGTCGCCTCAAGTGCAAAGTCATGATTCATGTCAGTGTAACCACAAGACTAAGCAAATGGTATCTGTCTGACTGATACAGATTTACACATATTGAATTCTTGATAAATGTACTAAAGTTTATACATATGTCATATGCATGACATATGGACTTGGTGAATGGTGCTAAAATGGAATGGAGCGCAGCTAAGAGCGATATACTATATGGAAAAAAGTATTGGGACACACGTTATTAGTTATTGAATTCAGGTGACCCCTTACTTCTAGTGAAAGTCCATCTTAATGCTTCAGCAGACCAGGACATTTTGGACAATACCATGCGTACAAATTTGTGGACACAGTTTGGGGAAGAACCTATTCCAACATGACTGTGTCCCAGTGCACACAGCTAGCTCCATAAAGACATGGCTGGATGAGTTATGTGGGGAAGAACTTGACTGGGCCGCACAGAGCCCTGAAACTCATAAGTGGTCTACAGAATGAATTGGCACAAATTAATTCTCCAAACTCTTGTAGCAACTCCAAACTCTTGTGGAAAGCCTTCCAAGAAGAGTGGAAGCTGTTAACTGCCAACTCCATATTATTGTATAAGTATTTGAATGCAATGTCATTAATGGCGTCTGGTAAATGCTGTAAATGTTATGGCCCTGTTGGTATAATGTTCAGGTGTCCCTATACTTTTGTCCATATGGTATCATACTCAAAGATTTTGAAACTTATTTCTCAAAGCCAATACCATGCCATACACTTTTTTCGGTGTCACTGATGTTTTTATTGGATGCCCCTTTTGAATGAGTCCAAAACTGTACAACAGATGATCAGATGGCTCTGAAAAAGATCAGGGCAGGTCCACAGCCCTCACGCAGGAAATGCTCGCAGGAAGCCATTCTTATTTCCAGGAAGTTTCACAGGGATTTCCCAGCTTCCTGTTCTCACAACATGCACTAGCATGCAAATGTATGATACTTTTTTAGATTTTATAGATTTTTATGATTATTAAAATTAATTGCTTTTAATTTTCATTTCATGTTAAATGTTACATGAATCTAAATATTAAGACTAATTGCAGGTAAAGGGGTCATGCATTTAAATCAGTATATTATCAATGGAATTCAATAGATTGTTTAAGCATTATGCCATGTTACTTGTTAAAACCTTGGTTTTCTCTAGCCTGCTCATATAGTGACACTTTACAATGAGTCTGTCCCTATAAAGTGTTTAAACATTTTAATTCATATTTTTTAATAAGCAGTTATGAAATAGCTACAGTGGGTTGAAATGATGAATATGAATATCTGATTCTGGGTATCATTCTCATTGATGGAGTATCTGCCAAGATCTAAATGTTAACCGTATACATGACTGTTAGATCACTATTTGGCAGGCTACAGCCCTTCACGTGTGTGCTACAACTGCTTATTGATCCTTTTTAAGTCATCGTAACCTGAATTATGAGCTGTTTTTACCATGCAACTCTTTATAAACTTAAAGTGGCACCAAAACCTGGAGGCTTCCATATAAAAAAGGAGGACTGACCAGACTACAGGACATTTAAAGGGAAATCAGGGAATCAGTTCTGCTCAGGACGTCTGAAGGGGTCTTGACGCCACCCGTCTTAACGACAAACATAAACAGCAAACTGAGGCACTGCTCAGCCCCGATATAGCACTGCTGCAGCTTCCCTTCTTGCACATCCTGTTTGTCGCAGTCAGGCCCTGTCTCCTTTAGTGTGCGCACACACACACACACACACACACACACACAGGCTCGTATACACCTCAGTGTGTCCTGTACCGGCTAATGGGTGAAAGCTAGCCTCTGTGGCCCACGTTGGAAACGTGCTTGTCACAAATTTTAAGGATCTATTCAGAGGCTGAGGAACATAGCAAGAGTTCCTAATGATGGGGTGCTGCCTTTTCGTTAATCAGGTGAGTGGAAGCCTGTGATTGGTTGCTAGTTCAGTTCTTAAGATTGTTATGTGATGTCACTTATATGAAGGGCATATGCAGGGCTCCTGTTTAATTTCATTTTTTAAATAATATATCCATAGTAGAACCACCCTTCAGAAGAGCCACTTTTGTAAACGAGACTGAAAACAACTATGTAAACTAGTGTAAAGCACCTCCAAATAATGGAGATGATCTAAAGCATTTAAAGTTTATTCCTCAAACACTACATCCAAGCCAAGATCTATTAGAAAACGTTCTTTGTTTAAAGTATTTTCCATTGAGCCGAGGTTAAACAAAATGACTGAGTTCTGAATCTCTGTTTTGCAGTATTTCAAGTGTTTACTTACTCATTCTAAGTGAATTTGAAGTATCGCCTCAGCTTGTGTGTGTGGATATTATTTTATGAATGTTTTTTATGGATAACAAGGGCCGGCTTGTGGAAATTTTGAAACAATTTTGCTGTTCGCATAGCTGCTCAGGACAAACTGAACCATCTCACAGCCTGTTTCGGTTTAAATGAAGTTCATCCTGACGGGTTCCACATAATAAAACATGATTTCATTGACAACAACCTTTGCTTGTGTAGTTCCATTAATATATCATAAATTTAATAGAAAATCACATCATCAAGTGAAAATTGCACAGAAGGGAAAATGAATTGTCCCAGACATGCTTATGGTACTTAATGTGATCAATACTTGCATAAGTAACAAGGACTGTGGGAAATTACAGACGTGGGTTATTAAGCAGCCAAAAGAGAAACAGCGCATTTTCTTGGAAACTGCCCCTCAAACTAATAGTACAAAAAGTACAAAAAAATGCAGAAATACTCAGAAAATGCTTCTTTTGGAAAAACACTAGATAAAGGTTTGATTGCATTCAGGCACAAGAGCATTAGTGAGATCAAAGAATTAGTCGTGGATCACAAACATCACTCTAACTCCTCCCAATGCTTCTGACTGGAGCTCCACCCCTCCAGAGAACCCAGTTCCACTTCTCTACAGACCAGTGATGAGGGAGTCCCCTTTCTGGAACTGCTTTGCAGGGCATGATGACCTTCTATAGTGTAACCGTTAAATCTGATGTCAGTAAATAAAAATACAAATGTTCTACTACATGCTTGCTGGTGGCGGCTGTTACGCTCGGCGCCACTCCGGAGCCCCCACCTCTGCAGGTTTTCCCCACCCACTTGTGGGCGGAGACTATCATGAAACTTCTCCCGGGTTCAAAGGTCTTTGTTTCTGAAACCCAAAACTAAGGGAATTTGTTCTTTTTTTCTTAATGTTCAATTTTTTGTAAAACCCTGGTAGCGGTCATTATTATTATGACATGTTTTAACTTATAATAGCTTTGGTTCTACGTGACACAGGAACACCAAGCAAAGCTCTGCATGACGTCTGACAACTCTACCATCAACACAGACCAGTGGAACTTCCATATAAGAAGTTGTTTTGCCAGTTGGCCAGTTATTACTGGTATAATAGGTATAACTTTAAAAAGCTGTGTTGAATCATGAAAAAATCCAAAATATAAAGCCGTATCCAGACTGGGACTATGGTCTGAAAGGATTAATTTCTTCCACAGTGCAGCAGACTTGGACACTTATCTGCATTTTACCTGCCTGAAAGGCAGTTTGGCACAAAACAGGACTTTGCTCCCAGAAGGACAGTTGACCTGCTTTCCTGGGGATCGCAAATATGAACTGCTTTGTGCTTAGAGAGAAACTTCTGCTTCAAATTTGTTGACCCAGTGCTAACAAATTGTACTTGCAATTACGTGGGAATGCAGCTTTTGGGCACAGTCTCCACTCATATATGGACCTTTTGACTGTGAGGCCTACAGCCAGCTCTTGTCTTTCTTTGACTCTGTGTAGGACCAGCTTTAAAAAACTAACCAGAAAAAATGTTTTGTAGTGGCAGATCTCAGGCGATTAGTCAGTTAAGGCCCACAAAAAAGGCAAACAGGCTAGTCAGAGCGGCTTTGTCTGGGTCTAGCTGTCTGAGAAAGAAAGGAACTGAATGCACTGACTAATTACGGCTGGACCCAGTCAGCAGCGTCGACTTCCATTCAGTCCAGTGACACCTGCTCAGTAGCACATTCCATCTTGAATGTCCTCGAATTTCCTGTTGTTGTCGGTCTGTGGGAGTTATGTGGAGACGCACGCCGGTAGATGTGGAGATTACGAGTGTCAAGCGATTCCTTTTGTGCACGCGTTTGGTAAAGGAAGGCATGAACTGAACCACATATTTTACTAAAATGACAGGAACAAATGTCTGGTCCTGGTCCTCAGTGACTGCGCCAGCTCCTGTAACCGGAGGCTGATTTCCAGAGACATCTGTATGCCCCTCTCTCCCAGACAGGCTGACACTCGTGTAAAGGATGCTCCAGGAAAATAAAGAATGGGCTTGTTGAGTGTTGATTGACTCTAAAAGTGAGTTTTGTCGGTGCTGAATATATATAAAGTCATAATCTTTGTTTGGTGCACATTCCTTGGGAAGGATGCAGGACGTTTATGACTTGACTGTTGTCACTGAAATTGAAAATATGAAAAAAAATATTTTTCTTCAGCAAGGCCGAGCTACAAAAAGATTTCTAGTGACTCATCGTCTCTGTTGTTGCGTTTACACTTTAGCCAAAGATCAAGTTTTCACAATATCTGATTTGTGTCTTGATCAAATACACCAGAATATGTTTCAATATAATTTCTAAGAATTTCACTGTCAGTACTTAAAGAATACTGATCAGCTGCTTGTCTCATTACAAACAAGGACCATTTTAAAATCAACTTGTTTAATTAGTGAGTGAAACCTTTAATTAAATCCGTTTATATTCATAGTTTCTGATAGTATATTTGTCAATGTGGCAAAGTTGTTGCTTGTTTACCCCTTGGGACCTATTTTATAAATGATGTATCATTTGTTGTTTTCTAACATGGTATTATATCTTTGCCCCATCGTCCATCATTTTGTCTTTATAGTGTTTGTGAGATCAGAACTTCATCCACTGAAATGAGAACTAAATATTCTTAACCTGTATTTTTTACTAAACTGATATATCATAGTTTTATATCAGTCCATCCATTCATCCATCCAATACCTGAAACGTTTTTTTTAACCAGGGCATATGCCAGTCTATCACAATTCATGGTTAAGGATATTTTTCAGCTCTACAATATTGCGCAAAAGTCTTCAGCATCTTTAAAAATAATAATTTTTTAAATATCTAAGATTAGTTTTTTAAGATGAATGTTACTAAAAATGCTAAATAATGCTAAAGATAATACATAAAAAGGCATTATACAGTAAAACGTGATGATATATTCAGTATATCAGTGTCTTCCTTGTGGCAGTCCAGTATTGCTTGTAGTTTCCATCAGAAACCTGGTTTGACTCAATCAGTCCTATCATTAATTTAAATCAGGAGCTGCTGATGGAGTTTCACTAATCCAAACAATGACTGGAGGAACCGAGGAGGAATCTGGAACCGAACCTGTGTTCTCTGAATATTTGTAAAAAAAACCCCACTTTTTTACTGGCTTCTTGTTGCTTGCATTTGTTTCAATGTTAATTTATCCAGCAGAAAGACTTTTTATCATGCTGAGTAAAAAAAAAAAGGCTTTAAACAGTTTGCATAAATGGCTTTTGCACCGAACTGATGTTCACATAACCACGTCTGGAGCAGAAAGCAAACAGGCCATTTAAGGTTTTAAGGCAGTGAGATTCTCCTCATCACTGAGATGCGAAAGCACTCGCCGCCCTTCGCTGAGAAGCTTGGAGAGAAGGAAATAAAATGTCTGCACCTGCTGTGCTGCCCTTCTCCTCACCTTCACAATGACCCCCCCGAGGTGACAAACAGGCACAGAGAGGGAGGGAGAACAACCCAGAGCATGATGTCACCTTCACAAATCACACTCTCGCGCTCTCCAGTGAGATATTGCACTTGATGGAGAACGTACGGTCCTGAACACGGTTTTCTCATTGGAACTTGCGGTTTGAACAAATGTGCTTCTGAGTAGCGGGGTTAAAAAGTATCATCATGCCTCAGTCTGATTACTGAAATAATCTGATTTCATTTATTTTTATTATCACTGTTCATAATATTATCAATCCTGGGACTGTTTTTTTGTGTATACCACAACGCCATTTGGACCATAACGC
Source organism: Rhabdalestes septentrionalis (assembly GCA_037832545.1). Classification (NCBI taxonomy): domain Eukaryota; kingdom Metazoa; phylum Chordata; class Actinopteri; order Characiformes; family Alestidae; genus Rhabdalestes; species Rhabdalestes septentrionalis. The sequence goes on from JBBMFX010000128.1 coordinate 6,428,510, forward strand.
CTATATTAAATTGAGAGATTTCATTAGTGAATCGTTTCATAGAAAATATAATCAGTTTAGAGGTCAGAGATGTGTAGCACCGCTAATATAGTTGTGAAGTAAAGGTGGATCTACTGCATACTGAGAAAATATCAGTAATATTATTGGAATTCAGTAGAATGAGAATTTATTTGAGTAATTTTGGACCATTTCTGTTGCTCTATTTTGTATTTTTGACACAAAACTGAGTGCTTTTTCAGGAATGGAGATACAGGATTTTGCTCTTGTAGATGCTTGTCCCAGGTGAAATAGAGACCATTTTTTAAGCGATTCATCTTAATCAAAATTCCAGTATAACCACAGGACGACCCTGTAGTTACGAAATGTTCAAACGCTGTGGGAGGTGATCTGAACATGCTCAGTTCACCTATAAAAATAAAATGGTTTCCTGGATATACAGTCATAGGATAAATATTTAATTGCTATGTAACCTTTGTATTAGGTTAGCCTTTAAACAATTTCTTCAAAACTAGATCTCTATTTTAAGAAGCATCCATTGAAAAAGTCTTAGGGGAAACAAAACTAGTTCTTCTGTGGCATCTCTCCAAGGAACGCTTTTGGCACCCTTGTTTCTGAGACTGCCGCAGAAGATTTTCTAAACCGAGAGTCCCTCGAGAGGAATGTGTGTTTGTCTTAATGGAAGTGGTTCATTAAGTTTGAGATTCCCCAGCCTCTCTCAATTCCAGTCTTTCTTTCCCTCTGGCTAGGACAAGGCCCTGGTTGCTCTGTATGAGTGTGTGTGTGTGTGTGTGTGTGTGTGTGTGTATTTATGTGTGTGTCTGTGTGTTTCTGTGTGAGTGTGTGTTTGTCTGTGTGTGTCTGTGTATGTGAATGTGTATGTATGTCTGTGTGTGTATCTGTGTGTGTGTCTGTGTGTGTATATGTGTGTTTATGTGTGTGTGCTCCCATTGGGTGGCAGGGGAAAAGCTTGAAGTCTCGGGGAAACTTCTGGGCAATGATGGTTAAGAGCAGTGATTCAACAGCCAGAGATAGAACATTAATGTGCAGGGATGGGACATGTTTGTACAGTACATCAGCTGTTTGCATTTTCACACCTGGAGTGTGGTTAGCGTGAGTTCAGAAGGTTGGAATTCACGCCTTTGGCTTTTAAAACACTTGGAGATATGGAGCAGAAGTTGAAATCTATATAAAAAAAGGTTTAAAAAAAGTGTCCAGAACCACCTGATGCAGTGTGTTCTCTACAGAACATTAACGGAACAGCTAAACTCCATCCAGCATCCACAGGAAAGGAAATGCAGCCCGTCAGACGCTTTATCTCCAAAGTTCAGCTGACATTGTTTATGCGTCACAGGGGTTTTTACTGCGGCTTCCTGTCAGTCTAACAAGTTCACTCTTACTTACATTGGTCAACCTAACTTCGGTGGTTCTCCCGCTCGGGTTAACGGTTTTGGTTTGTCAAGTCTTTGATTTGGTTTCATTTTGTGTGTGGTGCAGCATTTCTTTTCAGTGCGAGGGTGTTGAGTTCCCAGCATGGTTTCTGAAGATCTTCAGACATTCTGTTGCACCAGAAACCACAGTCCTGTGTAGGTGAAACAAGAAGACGTGGAGAAAATGGCCTTTCCTTGATGTAGCACTCCAATCTTCACGCTCTAAAAGACATCGATAATGGCTTGACCCTATTTTTTTGCAGATCCAGAGCTCAGAGGTCTAAACCGGTCACAATACGGCCGTGTTGTTGTTGTTGGACGCAGGCGTTGGGTCGTACATTTCCTGCCATTATGGCGAAGGGCTGTTTACGTCGAGGCCATGCAACCCATACCTGTGAACGTATACCGCAGGGGTTGTGCGTGGGTCGTATGCATCAGGCCAGCTCTCCGCGCTTCACGTGTGCCATTGTTTAACTCCGCAGACTGACCTCGGTTTGGCCGCTGGGCCGGAGTCAGCGCAGGATGCAGAAATTGGCCCCTATTCAACGCTGGGAAATGCTGGTTGTCATGGAGAATAAACAATTACAGAGCAACAATAACACTCTAGACCCCTGTGTTGTACAAAGTCCTAAGCCAAGGGAAGCAGTGGATTGTATCAGTTTAAACAAACCACCCTATTAATGAACCGAATAAAAACTGGTTCTGCTTCTGCAGTGGCGAAGGAGGCCATAAAGCGGATGATCCATCCATCAAAGTATTCACAAAGTGTGATTAATGCCCCGTCAATGCACATGTATGCAGTCCCAAAACAGACGTCACTGCTAAATGTCAAGAATTATTCTCATTTTTCCATCCAATTTCATTATGTAATCATGTAATTATATTTTTATTTACATAGGAACTCTCGCACTGAATTACAGTTACATTCAATTTACATTCTCATGAGGCTGAGAAAGCAAAAATGTTGCCTGCTTTCTTCAGATTTATATCATTATTAAATATTTCCGCTCCTACTTTAACATGAATGTGGAATAATAAGGATCTTCCCTTTTTTCACAGGATTTCTCCTCTGGTTTTAATGAGTAACAGGCAACTAGTGGGGGAGAATTCACACCGTTCTGCACCATTTATGTAGGGGTGGGCGATATTAAGATAATATCAAAAACATAATATCTCAATACTTCAAGGTCTTTCCATAATAGACAGGAATTTATTACTGACATTTAATATGCTGGAATGGAAAAAAGAGACAGAAAATGCTATTTACATTTGTGTTTAAAAATACCAAAAATGTGAAATGCGAATGACTTTTATTCAGTTTTATTCAATATTATTATTTAGAAATACATATAGAGAAATATCATGGTATGTAAAAAAAATCAAAAAAAAAATTAAAAAAAATCCTTTTACTACAATCATGACAACTATCATCAGATTTTCCAGCTTGGCATTTGTTATTGTTGGTAAAAATGCTACAAATCTAAACCGACATTTTGTGTTGTTCATATTAAGGACAATTCATCATAATATAATGTTCAAAAGACCTAAATGTTTCCTTTACAAACGTATTGTTAGGAATATAATCATTGTATGGTGGAAGGCACCATCTAAATGAAAAAAGGACAAAAAGGACAAAAAGAAAAATAAATCATAAGTAACGTCATATTCTTTATTCTACATTGAGTGTGGAGCCTCCCTATCAATTGATCTGTCATGAAGGGGGGGAAATCAACAAACTAATTGAGAAATCGACCTTTCTACAAATTAAACCTAATGACAAACAATAAAAAAAACAATAAGGCCGTAAAGCAGGAGTAATTCAACAAAACACAAGAAAATAATACGTTCATGAATGAAATATAATAGGAATAATCCAATTAAAACAGGTTAATAACAGCAATAAAGTAGGTTAAAAAATATTAAAATCAGATGTAGGTAGCTATCACTCTGCTAGATGTTCCATAGGTGCTGAAAGGTCTGTTAAAAATAACGCAGTGTTAATCACCACAGTGTTTGTGAGAACGTACATCCTGAAGCTTCACTATTTTTATGAACTCCTCAGGATCGCTTATTCTACTGTGTGGGCTGGAGCCCTGAGTGTGTTTTAGTTAGAAACGATAAGCGCATTCTTAAGTATTCTCGGAGATGGGCTTGTCTTTTTAGGAATTCATTTTTTTTTCTGCCCCAGTATGCATGTGTTGATATTCAGTGAGATCCATTTATACAAATGTCCGTTTGCTCTTGTTACATAATGCGCTGGAGAACTAGTGTAACTTCAAACATGAGTGTGAGCTGTGACATCTCACTCTGAGAAGTTCCTTCTGCTCTGGAAGACATCAGAATCAGAAAAGAGAAAAAAGTTCACGTTCAGGAGTCAAAGTTGAACAAAAATCTGGAAAATATATGCAATAAACACTACACATAATAGTCTATAAGTGAGTGCAATCTGGAGAAAGACATTTGTTCAATAGCATACTCCTAACTACCATCTGTGTCTCAAAATGAACAACGCTATGCTATATACACAAATGCTGGGTATAAATACTATAGATGTATACTAATGTTACTACACAATTAAGTGAAGTCTATCTGCAGTATTTATACCCTGCGTTTGTGCATATAGAATATTTCTTTCTATGGGTTTTTATTCAGATTTTATTTAGACTTTTATACTGTTATTGTCTCTGTGTCTGTGTGGTCATATCATAAGCAATTTCCTCTGAGATCAAAGTTTTCTGATTCTGATTCTGATTTCCTAACCAGCTCTCCAAATATCACCTACAGTTTTATGTAGTTTTTGTTCATTTATTAGGAATGCTCAGTTCATTCATTCAAGCATTTATTGTAACAGGCAGAAGATGAAGCTCAGTTTCCTATTTACAATAAGAGCACTAGTAAAACAAGCAAAAAAACCCCAAAACCCATAATGTTATATGTATGTAATCTACAAATATTGCAGAAGAGAAAACAATTGCACTTAGCCATCTTTGCTGTGTGGATGTTTGTTTGTGTGAGTGTGGTCAGCGACGAGAGTTGAAGAGTCTGACAGCAGCTACAAGGAAAGACAGAATCTGTCCTTCCCACACCGTGGCTGCAGCAGCCTGTCACTGAAATATTTCTGCTCTGACCTGTTTAGCAGTGGATCTCAATAAGCCCCACCAAACAATATTGTCACCCTCCTGTTAAAACCTTGTAATCGTTTGATATGATAAAAGAAAACAATAGAACACTTCATTTGGGCTATGTTGCCATATATTCAAATCTAAGAATATTCATTTGTCCTCCTATAAGCTATTTCATAGAAATTAGATTTGATCAATATTTCTGTATTGTGCAAAAGACAAGAAGCAAATGAAGCCCGACCTGAGCCCGTGCATATTGTGTCTGAGCCCAGCCCAGCCCAGCCCAACACATTAACTGATATTATCGGGCCGATACCCCTTTTAACCCAACAATTATTTAATACCTGTGTTTCGATTTTCTGCCCGAACCCGGCCCGAGGATAGTGGCAGAGAAAGTAAACTCTATGTCTGGAACAAAATCACAAACCTATGTTCACGCATTTTGGACTTTTGTGATGTGTGTAACATTACTCATGAAAGCCCTTGTCTTCACAGAAGAAGAGGAAGCAAAGGAAGAGAGATGTGGATTCCCTCAGTCTCTGCAGCCTGGACATCAATGTAAGTGTTTTTGTGTAGCTGTTCACAGTGTTTCTGATGGATCTGGATGTAGCTGTTGAGCTGTGGTGGTCTGTTTACTTTAGTTGGATGCTCTCAGATTGGTATTAAAGTACGTGGTGAAACCTAGTGGAGTGATGCAGCTGTGAGGTGTTTTGAGCAGTTTTGGTTTGTGGCTGACCAGGTAAAGGTAATACTCAGGTTTGGTCAACCTGATCTCTCTCTGCCATAAATGGCCATTAACCACAGATAGAAATTTCCCTGTACTTAGGAAAAAAACGACCACCCACTCAAAACACCCTTATATTAGAAGCCGGTGGGCAGGTGTCTACGTGTCCGCCCATTGCTTTCCTTTATAAATGTCTTTCAAGTCTAGTCTTTAATAAATGCAAAGAAATTGTACTTTGAAATGGTTGTTACAGATGCAGCAAATAGCATTCAGGGTGAAAATGAGTTTATTCTCAATGTAATTTTGCAAATGAAACCTATTTTATATTTTTTATTAATCTGCATTTTTGTGCTGTAGCAGCTGCCCTTAATGTAGCTTGAATGCAGACTATCACATTACCTTTATAGTCAGAAACAAATACTATGAACAAAAGTACTAGGACGCCTGACCATTAAACCAACAGTGACTTTAATAACACTGCTTTCAAAATCATCCCCCTGTTGCAGCTATGGCAGCTTCCACTCTTCTTGGGAGACTTTCCACAAGATTTTGGAGTTTCTGTGGGAATTTGTGACTATATGTTCTGTAGAGCATTTTTGAGGTCAGATTCTGAAAGAGCAGGCCTGGCTAGTAACTATCAAAGCATTAAGTTACATTAAAGACATTTGGAGAGTCTAAACTAAAGTAATAAACATATACCGAAAGAAAAGGCACAATAAATGACACGTGAAGTAAAAAATGTCTTGCTTTCTCCTGTAAAGTTACCATTTTAGTTGAACGTCAATAAAATATTCAAAAAATAAATTGTAACTGTGATTGTGCGTCGGATATCTTCTTTATTAACTGGCATCAAAATCCATGCAAATGAATTTTTGCTTATTTTTACGGGCAGGTTTAGAACTCTCTTTAGTCACCTTGACGCTTATCGGTTTCTCTCTATATTTTATGGAAGGAAGCTGGGATGAACAAAGGCCGCATTCTGTTCTTTGTCCAATTTTCCTCAATCAGTTACTTTACTACATACAGAGATACATCACCTCAACCTTTATTTCTGAGAGCAATAATTAAGTGAGGAAGTCTGGAGAGAAAACCTAAAGCATGATTGCTCTCATTCATAGCTTCTACTCTACATCCTGCAGAAAATGGATTCCAGCGATCGGTTGTTAGGCGACGCATGTTGACGTGTAATTTTTCGAAAAGGTCAGACAATTTGCAAGCCTATTTCTCTTCACGTCTGTTTTTCCAGTGCCAGTTACTGAATGGTACATAATTTCAAAGTATTAATAGAGTCATATGATTCAGATGATGTTTCATATAAAAGTTGAAGCTTTGAACAAGGGAGCTGTTCAGTATCCGTTTCCTCGTCCCGACTCAACATGACTGGCTATATCCCGCTGCTACCTTTCCTACTGTGTCCTCAAATGATCACAACTGGCTGCCCTTTAGTGGCTCACTTATAGCACCATTGCCCGAATACTCCGAATTTGACTAATGGTTCTTTAATAAGTATTTTCTTCAACCTTAGAGGTACAAATTACAGGGGCACCAAGAATTCCAGCCAAGTATAGTGAATATTTTCATTTTCAAACATTTTTCCCATGCAGTGGTCAAGGGATTTACTGTGTTTATTGTCCTAGATGAAGCTGTAGATGTATTTCTTGGCTACTGAGGCACATCCAGTTCTCCTTATCTTCCTTAATTATGTCTCTAAGGCCAGTGGATTAGGTTAAATTAATGAACAACAGAAAGACTTGATCAGTGAGATCATTTGCCATTTGTTTTCTTCTCGTCTTCTCATTTCTTCCCATTGTTATTTCTGATAACATTTACCAAACATTACCAAATAATATGTAATAATGAATAACATCCTCTTCAATGTCTTCAAGAGCAGTAAATAAAAGTTGCTGTTTTATAGAGTTATATTGGCTTATAAGCTAAATTTGAGCACAGGTTGAAGAATAAGCTTTTAAGGAAGTCTTCAAAATACAGCATAATTGAACACACTAGCTCTGGTCCAGGAGGGCTGGCGTTCAGCACAGTTTGGTGGGTTCCTTACTCAGACACCGGGTTCAACTGTTATTTGGTTTAGGGTGTTTGAATCCAGGCGGTACCCATGATATACATAAATATTCAGTAAACAATTTAAACAAACATTATAAACAATATTCTACTATAATTGCATCCACAGTAATCTGCACTATATATAGACAAATGACTGAATTTTGCTATTTCAATCTTACCCATTGCCACTGGTGTATAAAATCAAGCATGCCAAGACATTTTGGACAATGCCATGCTTTCAAATTTATGGACACAGTTTGGGGAAGAACCTTTTCTGTTTCAGCGTGACTGTAAACAAAGCAAGCTACTTAAAGACATGGCTGGATGACTTTGGTGTAGAAGAACTTGACTGGCCACACAGAGCCCTGACCTCAACCCCATCCAGCATGTTTGAGAGGACCTGGAACATCAGGCTTTCTTGTCTAACATCAGTGTCTGATCTTATACATTCTCATCAGAATGAATAGGCACAAATTCCCACCGAAACTCCAAAATCTTTTGGAAAGTCTTCAGAGAGGAGTGAAAGCTGGGGGACCAGCACATTAAAGGCTATGCATTTGAATGGATATCATTAACCCCTTTTTAGTGTAATGGCCAGGCGACCCAATACTTTTGTCCATGTAGTGTCTTTAGTAGTAGCAGGCCCACAATTAATACAGTCACTGCTTTGTGTGATCCACTCAGAACAAGAACACATTTGCAGCAATAATTCTACAGCTTAGTCATCCACTTTGTAGTAGAGCATTTGTTCATCTTTATAGATGCACATGATGGAGGAAATGGAGGCCTCAAGTACTGAAGTGCTGTACCACTTCTGTACCACTTTTACAAAATATACCACCACCATCTGACAGGCATCTTCCGTTTCTTCTCCACAAACTTCATCATGGCCTGGTTCTCATAGTCTGTCACAGTTTCATGGCTTCATGATGTCACTGATGTTCAAGGGGCTTTTGAAGCTGCACTAGAAGCAGAAAAGCAAATCACGTGTCCCCAATGGTCGGTCCAGCTCGACGGAGACGACCGACAATTGGAAGTAATTACAGCCTTGTTTGATTTACATGCTCAGTCTTGCTTTTATTGTCGGTGGGTCCATATGGACGGACGTTTTTTTACTTGTGCAGACATTCAAAGAGGGATTTTTTTCCTCCCTTTCTTTTCCAACTAGCACACACAACAATAGACCCAATGTGATTTTAAGGCAGAAGGGTTCGATAATGAAACATCGTAAGCCTTGATCTTGCGGCTGTGTTTTAAGAGTACGTCGCGCATGTCCAAACACAAACACCTTTGGAATCTGCCTGAAGGCATTTTTTTTCTCTTCAATCTCGTTCTCTTCTTAAAGGAAAACTCTAGTATTTTTCAACATAATCTCTGCTGCGTGTGTCGGATATGCTCAGGGAGTATGGACATCATTTTCGGTTACTTAGGAAATAACAATAATTCTATTGATTCAAATATAGTGGTGTAACGACATTTTTTCCTGTCTGAAAGATCTTCTCTGAGGTCAAGATACAAGTAGATTTCTGCTATGGTACTGTATGCCTTAATGAAGTAGTTTACTAATGAACAGAAATAGTGCTTTGGAAGTGTTCTCTATATTGAGACGAGCTATTACACCTTATAATGACATAAGTAGTTACACTGCGCATTATAATACTATTGCTTAAGAAGTGAAATGAGTAGGGGCGTAAGTGACGCAAATAGGGACAAAAGTAGTGAGACTATTGCACATAGACTATTAGACATTATAAGTGACATTCTCCTTTCCTTTCATTGGCTTCTGTTCTTTTACTAAGCACAGTGTGATGCATTCAGTTATTATCTGGGGTATTCCACGCTAAAGTGTTGTAAGTTAGTAGAATGAGGTTATTGTCTGTGGAAAAGGGTGTGAGCTGGGTGGGTTGTCTCAGATGGGAGTAGGTCTGGTGGTCCTATGGATTTGTGACGGGTGCAGGGAAATGACCATTGTTTTTGTTTGACCGATGTTTCATGCACTCCTCCTTTACCGGTACGAGTGATTCAGTGCATAAATTTAACTCCTGACAACAGCGTCATTATTTGTCAGGGGCTCTTCACCACTGAACTTTCTCCTTTCCTTTCAGTGTTAAATCATTGTCCATTGTGTTTAACACAATAGGGATCGTCAGTGCTAAAATGATAGTTTGGCGCCCTGAGGCTGATGTTGCTAACCTGTAATAAACGTTTTTAACAACATGCCCATATGCCACGTCAAACCTTATAGAGCTGTTAGGTCGTCTCCTGACACCGTGTGGGGTGTGCTGTTATCTAGAACCCTGGACAAAAGTGCCGAAAAACGTTTATGTTGCTTCTATTTTTAGTCTTGCTTTCACCGCACTAATTACAGCCATGGAAAACAAAAAAGAGACCGCTTTTCCCTTCTTCCGTTCACTGTTTGTTCAGTTTGTGGCAGTGTGTGTATTTGTATGAAATTAATGCAGTGTGAGCTGTGTAAAAAATAAGAAGAATGTTGTGAGTGCAGTAGTGTGTGTAGAGCAGCTTTTCTATGGTCTGTATTCCAGCAGCTTCACTCCTGATTCAGTTTCTGATGGGAGTCACACATATACAAACTCTGCTTTGGCATCACAATTTGAATTTTGGAAGTTGTAAAATAATGTGAGAATGTAGTTCTTTTTTTCCAAGGGAGTAAAAAAAACCCCATATATTCTCCAAACATGTTTTTGTTTGGAATTTGTATCCAGTGTGGTCATTAATATTAAAGACACACTCCCACAGGTTACAGAACCAATAACCAGAAAGGGAAAAAAATGATGCATTCTCAGTTTATTCCATGACTGTATATTACTTCTTGGCTACATCAGCTTTTGTGGATCCACTGTTGAACTGAACTTCTAACACCAGACCACAGCTGCTAGATGAGGACAACTGTCTTTGTATGAGATATTATGCAAAAGGCGGGAACATTTTTGATGCCTTTTACAAATATTATTTCTCTAATGAATATGTTAACACACCATGCTTACCGCTGAAGGCCTTATTTTGCCACTAGCATGGCATTCAAATGTTTTCTTGTTGGAATCATCTCTTAAACTTTTACTTAAACATGTACATATGGTCCTGCATCGAAATGATCTCACTTTTTACTCCAGCAATAATGGAAACTGCGTGTCTGTCCTGATTTCATCAACCGTGCTCCAGGCCAAGGAGGGGTGGGCGCTGGGGCTCGTGGGTAAAGACGAGGGTGAAAGGAAGAAGCCACGTGCCTCCTTGGCATGTGCTCAGTGGAATTAGAGACTGGCCATAGTTCATGATGGCCAGGTTGATATCGACAGGGCCAGCCTGCTGCCGGCAGAGGCAGTCAGTGGAAAAGAGACCAGCTCTATTGTTGCTCAAGCGGCCAGTTGTGGACCTTTTGATGAGGAAAACAAGATACTGATTGCTATCAGCGACCTTCTGCCGTTCAAGCACTCGTCAGAGCAGATTGGGCCATAATGTTATGATTTAATGGTGAAATGCACAAGGCAGCTGGGTTGACTAATGCCTGTAAAGCCTCCTGAGATCACGCTCACGTGTTCAGTTTGAAGAAATTAATTGTATATTTTTCTTAGAAATGATTCGTCTCTGACTGTTCCCCTTGTACTTTGGTAATTAAAGAAAAATCCACTTTAATATGAATGGCTAATGATTTTTAAACTAGTAACATGTGTGTTAATCCTCTTTTAATGTTTAATGTTGTCATTTGAACCAGTGACGGCTACAAGACAATTGCAACTCTACTCTGTTATTCAGGCACTGAGGTGCAATAAAATTAATTCAGCGTGTTTTGATGAGGAAAAGTTAGTTGTAGAGAAGTTGTGGTGCTGAATGGAACCATCGGTCACAATGCCTACAACACAAAAATAGTCATTTTATTTACAAAACCACCTTTAAATGGGCAGATATCGTCTGAATTTTAATTAAATGATTCGTTTTTTTGGGGAGTTTGGGGAGGACGGCCACTTTTATGTTAAATTATATAACTTTTACTTTATAACACAGGGATTTGAAGTTTAGTGTATTTATATAGACCCTTATCGTATACAAAGGTTGTTCCATATGCTTTACAGGAATAGAATATAAAAAATGTAACATTTAAACGATTAAACGACTTAAATTATACATAGAAAAGAATGGAAGGTCAGATATTTAAAATAAGAGAAAGGAAATATGCAGTTATGCAGGCTGAGGTCTTTGCAGGTCAATACACAAAACAGATGTTCTGCTCCATCACCAGGCACCTTCTCCACCTCCCGCATGACCTCCCACAACCCATCGTTCAAAGGTCACCTGACTGGCTCCCACCTGCACCATGAATCTTCTTCCCGCGTTGTCTCTTACATTCGAGTCGGTCGCAAAGCAAAATAACTGCCTGTGCTTTGCTCACTTTGTCGATCCCTTTTCGCAAAGCGCTCTCAGGTGAATTTCCGTCACATCTGGTGGTCTCGGGGGCGCTGAGGACAAGGGAAACCGACCAAAGCACGCAGGCAGCAAAGCGGAGGAAGTGGGAGCTGTGTAATTCGGATATCTTCAGATTTGATCGCAATCAAGCGTCCACTGTTTGTGCAGGTGATAAAGCTTACTGCTGCTTGGATTGGACCCTGGCTGTTTGTTCTGATATTAAGCTTGGATTAAAGCCATTTGTCTAAATGGAGTCCTTGCTGAAACTGAATTTTTTTTCCCTTTGTGTCAAATTCCATTACATCCAGATGGCCCAAATATGGATACCGTGTCGTTTTTTCACCTGTTGTAAATCTCTAAATCCTCAATTTTTGTAAAATCTAGATGTTCCACCAGTTCATTTAAGTGGGTGATATCATCGAAAAACCTCACAAAAAACATGAAGAGCTTAATGTTATAGAAAAAAAAGCATACTAAACATACTGTTAGCAACCTGAAGAGTTCACAAATGGAAATTAAGCTGCAAAACAGTTTGTTTTTCCTGCAGGAATTTACAGTACTGTGCAAAAGTCTCCTGTGCAAAGAATTTAAAGCCATTTATCTGAGCAGTGAGGGACTTTCTGCCAATAAACACACAAGTTGAAGTTAGAATAAATGCAAAGAAACAACACAGCATTAAAAAATATCAACATTTGTTGTTTGTAAAAAAGTACTTGAAGTTTTTGGAGCTGCTTAAAAGAACACAGGTTCGCTTCCAGATTTCACCTCCAGCCTATGCATGGCTCCTGATTTAAACTAATGAAGTACCGATTCAGCTAAATAAGGTATTTGAGTTATTTGAGGCATAAGAACCACAGTGTAATTCTGAGTTGACTGAGGAGAGGTCTGGTCATTTTTAGGCAAACATACCAATATACATAAATATTTACTGTATTAGTATGATTTGTAGCTATTATAATATTAGCTTTTAAAAACATATACTGTTTATTTAAACTGGTTTTAAATATGATGTTTCCCTGTGTCCAAGGCAATTGCACAGGCCTGTAGAGTGTTTTAGGACTTCTTTTTGATTACAGAGCATCTGATACAAACAGAACTCATTTACATATATCTGTCTTTATGAAGGCTTTTGTTCAAAGAGATTAAGAGGCTAGAAGTGGTTGTGTACAAGTGAGTTATGACTGTTGTTGGTGCATAAACCCACACAAATGGAAATAACATAAAGGAAATGGGCCCTTGAGGGCTCGTATTCATTATATTTTGTAAATATTGTCATATTCTATTAGAGTTAGAGGTGATTTACAAGAATGTCAACAAAATATGTCTCCAGAGATAATTGTTTTACATTTTGTTGGTTTTTTGGCCATAAAACAATGTGCATTGCATATTTTTTTGGTTTGTCACGCTCTGGCTACTTAGTATGGCTTAAAGCATGGCAGGGATGAAAACAGGAAGAGATCTCACTGGCTGCTTGTGAGAAAACTACCATCTTCACTTCAGATTAGTTCTGCAGAGTTGGATTGTCGGGGGATTTGGCTTTTCTTCAGGCCCTTGCCTGATCTTACATTCTTTCGGCTCAGTTGTTGTCAAATTGAACTGTGTCCCATTCAGTCAGATTAACGGCAGCTGCAAATGACTGTAATTGGAGGATGGGCCCTGAGGGGCCGTGATCTAACAGAAATAGCACATAAGAATGGCATTGTGTGTGTAAACTTTTATGCCAAAATTAACCAGGTGAGACGTAAGTGCACCTAAAATGGGACTTGTTTATACCCAGACACACATATTCAAGACTATTTATAATTTGCCTTCATATGCAAGCCACCATAGCAATCCTGGGAGAGGCTGTAATGAAACACTTGAGGCACTGGAGATTGAAAACAGAGGCCGGCCACAGTTTACAGGCCCTTTTGTCTCAAGCACTGCTGGAATTTGCCCTGCATTTTTAGACGTACAGTAAGTAACTGGGTCTATTTACCTTGTAGCTTTATTTATTTACATTGCCCACTTAAGTTGCATATTTCTGCATATTTCTTGTTCTTTGTTGGTCACATGACTCTGTACAATATTAGAGTTGGATGAAACAGCAATTGGGAAACTTAATTGTTAAAAAGTTTTTTTTTGCTTCCAATTTTAATGTTTTTACATAATGTTTTAAACATCTTATTGCCAATTTCCCCTCTACATTAGATTTCCTGACCACACAATAGCTAGCAACCTATGAGGATAATGGGACTACATGGAGGAAGTGTGGATAAACAATAGCGATGCTTGATATGGAACAAATACTATACAATTCTAATATGGTTTGTTATAAATAAAAATTGCATTGTTAATTTATAAACTGACATGTTTATAGCCTGGCATGCAGTACTTTTCAATGTGACTCACTCAACATTTACTAAAATACACTCAATATTTTTTGATAACAAATACATTTACGGTGTGTTCAACATTTGAGAAACTTTATTAGCAAGTACGTTTATATCTACAGAACTACAAAAAAGCCTCCTAATATAATTATAACTAGAATGTGGGTCACCAGACAGGCGTTAGAAAGGACTGTTTATAATCAACACACAACCTGTTAACAGGAGTCAGACATTGTTACAGATTCTTTCATCTTATACAGGAAACTTGATTGATTTCACATTTTTTTTACAGTTGTTTACTCAAAATGTTCTAATGTTTGATGATTATAAAAATCTGCAAGTTGTGAAATAAATGGATATGTGGCAAAAACCTGCGCAAAAATGTTGATTGGACGCAAATCAGGTCCAGATGTGCTTTAATGGACTCCTAAGCATGATTGGCTGTGGCATCTCTGATAAAACACATTTTTTAACCAACAATACCCCTAGATTATGTAGTGATAATATTAATGTCATAACTGTACAGCACAAAGCACAATAAAAACCATATTTCTCTTTTAAAAAGCACAAATTTAGTGTTTATTTCTGTAAAGAGGCTGTACAGTATTTTTGGTCTTTTCAATACAGCCAAGTAATTCTCACACAGTACACAGTCCAGCTGTTGTTTTCAGACGGTGTTAGAAAACATAATTAAATATTTTTATCTGACGGTGGTGAAAATGATTGAATGCATGGAGTTGCATGTTTCATTCAGATAAATAACCTCCACTTAAGTGGTGAAGACAGCCGTAATCTCCACTCAGATTGATTTCTAGCAAAACTGAACAGATTTGAAGTTGATGAACTTGCAGGCCTGCTGCTTTGTAGCCACCTTAGATCCTCCCACCGTATGTGTGACTGATTAGTTGTTTGAGCAAAGAGCTCCAGCAGCGCTCATGAGTCCCAGGCTCTCTGTAATTTTCCACTCCTTGATTGAAGTGGTCCTGACACATGGGTCTGCCCATTCATTCTCCATCATAGATGTTCTACATGTCTGCCTTGTAGCAAGTTATTTTGTGTGAAGTCATAATTTTTCCCTCATCTGAAGTAGCAGCAATCGGTAACAATTCCAACAATAGCAAGTTCTCTTCACTAGTACAAGAGAAGTTGTGTACCTTAAAACCATTTCTCAGGTTATTGTGTGACTTTATAGATAATAAGACTTTTATTCTGCCGATTTCTGGACATTTGGACACATTATAAAACATTTTTTGTTTGTTTTTAAAGTGTCATATTATTTAAAAAAAATTCTGAGGCTATTTTGTGACATTTCCTATTATAATACTTTTACACTGGTAATTTTTTTTACATTTTGACATATGTTATAAAACATTTTCTCAGGAGGTTTGGTGTGGAAAACAGTCACATATTCAATCTATTCTTAATTGCATGGAGTTGAGATCGTGTATTACAGAAAACCACCTGGAACAAACACCTAGAATTGTTACGAGCAGCACCTTGTATTGTTGAAACGACCCGTGGAACAACAGAGGCTTCCGTTCTTTGCTTGATTTACTGCCAGACAGACGAGTGAAGAGTGAGTGACTGAACTCTTTCTAGTAGCTGTTGCTCTATTTTGGGACAGGTGGGTCAGACCCTTTTTCTTTCTTTTTTCTTTTTTTTTTTAATGAAGCAACACAGTGCTGTGCTGTCCTGCCTTGAAGGAAGCCTGGAATTAGCTGGCATTGTAAAAATATCCATGGAATACGCCTCCCATTCAAAGCCAATAACTCTAAGAGACATACTAGGAAACACTGCCTAAAGCAAGAGCAGATGGTCAGTGTTTCATGGAAGGGTTAGTGGATATTGCTTCTTTAATGCTATCAGATTGGTGGCTGGGGCCGTAAGACATCAAATAGTGTTACTAAAGGAGAAAGACCTCCGTACACTGGGCCCCTATTTCCTGTTTACAATGCTAAATGGGGGGTCCACATTTCAAAAACACTGATACTCTATATGCCTGTGTTTCCCAACTCAAGGCATGGAGGCCCACCTGCTCTCTATAGTTTTGTTTTCCCTGTTCTGGGCCAGTGTTTGGATCCAGACTGGTCCACAGGGACCCCAAACAGACAGACAGTTTTGCTCTCTGTCTCACAACACACCTGAACCAAGCCATTAAAGAGATACCCCAGTGTTTTTCAACCAAATCTCTTTTAGGTGCAGCTGCATCACGCAGTTAAGTACAACAGATGATCTTTTTCATGTGTCCCTGCCTTCTGCAACTGAGGTCAATTCACACTGACATTATTTTCTTACACTTTCAGTCGTTTTCTTTTAAAAGTAGAAAAAAAACCAACAACAAAATGATCGTTTGCAGTACCGAAGCACACAATTCAGCTACAACAAAAAGAGATCTGGTTGAAAAATACTAGAGTATTTCTTTAAGAACTGTGAATATCTGAAACTGGGAAGCTGTGACAGTGTGGTGGTCTCTTATTTCAGAGTTTAAGGACCACCTAGCACTCATGATTCTGCTCGAGAAAAAATTGATAAGAATGTTGGATAATATAATTAAAATCTAGAATATGAATATATATGTATATTGTTATACTTTGAAAATACAATGTGTTAGAATTATAACAATTTAAATATAACTGTTATAATATGTGCTATATTGTTATATCTTACCTCTTACATACTCTAACTATGAAAAAGCAAATCAAATTTTGACTCAAAACAAAGACACATTACTATAGCCCACACTAAAGAAGGCTGCATGTTGTGACTTGCTTTTATCTGTATGTTGGCATGCAGGCTGCGCCACATATAATAGAGGGTTTGGGTCTAAGTTTGAATTAACTGTGTTCAGGTGTGTCCCTCCTTCTTGTTTGTGTCAGGAGGAGAAGTCTAAAGCCATTTAGCTACCAAACGCAACTTGAATAAATGTTGTAGACAGTTTACTGGGCAGTCCATATGTATTGTGCTTCCCAGTAAAGCTGTAGAAAAATGTGTTGTCTCTCCTTCTCTCATTAGAATCAGAAATCTTAATCGATCTAAAATATTATTGACATACATTTTTAGAAAATCTCAGTCGGGTAGTAGAAAAACGTTCCACTTCTTGTGTGTAACCGTGTAGAGAATTTGTACTTATTTTCACATGAAGAAGCGAAAAATACAAACATCTGACCAGGGGTGCATCAACATTCAGCCTGTTCTGGCATGGCTCTATGGTTTGTTTTCATTCCGTTTAGTCCACTTTTTTTGGTTTGGTCTTTTTTTTTTTTTTTTTTTCAACAAGCCCTGATTACTTAACCACAATAATAAGCAATTTCATAGACTATTCAATTACTAACATAATCGATGGTGACACTTACGCACGTGCTGTGAATAAATGAACTGATTTGTAAATGAATAGTGTTCGATGTGTGTGTAACTGAATCGGCGTTAAGTCCGGATGAGCAGAGTTGTGTTGGAAACGGCAGGTTGGTGGAGTGTCAGTCCGCAGCATGTCTGTCAGGAGCTAGCGTGCGAGAGTGCAAGGGATTCACCACATTACTCATCACACACCCCGGCGGGAGCAGACGGCAGTGTAAACACCCAGGGCCCGTCAGAGAGAGTGTGTGTGTGAGTGTGTGTGTGTGTCTCGTGGGGAGCTTTCTCTCTTTCTCCAGCCAGACCTGACTAACAGATGTGATGTTCATTGACATCACCGCAGTAAAGCTTATCAGACTGTAAGCTGCTTCTTCTAAATGAAGCTTTGCACACACTCCTCGTCAGCATCAGCCCAGCAATCTACAGACGTATCAATCACACAAAACGCAGCAGTCTGGTGAACTGAGCTGAACCATTAACACACACACACACACACACACACACACACACACACACACACACACACACATCCCATCCCTACTACACTTCTGAGCCACTGATGCAGTCTTCCAGTAGGACCTTTGGCTGTGATGCCCTGGGGCAGCTTTGAGTCGGCTGCTGGTGGCCTAGTGGTTTGTTCTAAGATCAAAGTGGCTTGTGTTTGAATCGCAGGACTGCTTGTGGCAACATTGAGGTACCCTTGAGATCCGTACACCCACACACTGCTCCCTGGGCACTGCGCTCCTGGCTTCACATGGTGAACGTGTTAAACGCAGAGGAAGAATTTCACACTGTTCACACTGAATGCTGTGGTGTGTTCACATGTGACAAATGGTCTCATTACTTCATTGATGTGTCACCAACAGTAGTGACAGCACTGATATTGTATTTGGTTTTTCATTGAAAAAGTACATATTCATAGTGTTGCACAAAAAACTGTGTCAAAATCAGGATGTGCTTCCGCAGACTGTACAGACTGAATCACAGTCTTCTAAAAGGATCAAAATTCAGGACTAATGTCAATAGTTTGTTATATCAATGTTGTACGAGTTTGTCATTCTGCATATTTGGTCACATAAATATATAACATACCAAAACAAAACAAACCACATTATTGTTTGGACATCTTGAGCAGTGAAGTGTGGGACTGTGGGCACTAGATATTTTCCATTGTGTTTTCAGATACCATAAAAAAAATTGCACAGTATAGTGTGATAGTCAAACAGACAGAAATAATGAACCCGTTTTGTCATTTATTGTTGGTTTTGCAGCCAGGTTTAATCCTAATCCTGAACTGCATATTCTTTTCAGTGGAGGTTCCCTGTTCAGAATGCTGTGTAGTCCAGGACTAGACCTAATCATTATTCAAGAACTTTACCCGTGGTGTTTTACAGAAAGATATTTTAAAGGCTTCCTAGTTACAGAATCCAAACAAGCCAGAGGCGACAGAGGCAAGAAAAAGTCTGGAGGAAGAATACTGAGAAAGAAACGAGTCAAACGGAGATCCCATCTTCGTCTGGTCGACACCAGACAGTGATGGAGAATGAAAGAATATCACTACGGAGAAGACAAACAATATAAAAAGCAGACGTTGACAGACTGAACCACCAATGAGCAGTACAGCCTATAGTTAGCCAAGTATAATTTGTGCTGTACAGTGGTAGTTTTGGGTGGGGAGCACTTGTAGGTGTTCTATACAGTTCAAACCGTTCTGGTGGTCTGGAGTCTTTGGGACTAAAAGCACTGAGAGTGCAGTATGGACTGCAGTAGGCATATCACTTCCATAACCTGAGATTTTAGAACAGATTAACTAACTGCAGTGTTTCTGTACCCAGAGAGGCCACAAGCAGCAAGATGTACGTATACCAGAGTGTCAGATGAATTATTCTGGAAGGGAAGCATGGTCATCCCACTCAGTATTACATGTTTAGTGCTGGTGGTGTGTCACAGCTTCTGCAATGTTGGTAATATCCTGTGGTTTCAATATATTATATTCAGTAATCCACAGCGTATTGTTGCCTAACAACCTCCAGGTTGGGGATTGGAATCAGGGTCCTGTGCGTGTGTATGTGTGTGTGTTTGTTTGGAGTTTGCATGTTCTCCTTGTGATGCAATTGGCTTCCTCCGGGGTCTCTGGGTTTCTCCCATAGTCCAAAGTCATTTGTTTCAGGTGAACTGTGGATTCAAAATTAAATATGTGTGTGTGTGTCTGTGTGCGCTGTGGTATAGGCTCTAGGTACCCGCAACCCTAGTAAAGATTTAATGAGTAACAGAAAATAAATGAATGAAGTATGCAATATGCAGGAAACTAACTAAAGTTGAACTAAGTAAGCATTGCTTAATTTAAGCAAATAGTCTTTGGTTGAACACCATATAAAGCAATGTACTTATGATAAATGTGCATGAGTATACATTTATGTCTAAATGTACATATAGTTTTTTACAAAACTGCTGAAGAACCGTGATCTTAATTCTAAGCAAAAATTTTTGCATGATTTCCATTTAATTAAGAAATAAATAGCCTGACATTGTCGTCACCTAGAATGTTTTAAATTTGAGAAGTGGATTCTGTGTTTACTTTTTTAGAAACACTTATCTGATACATATATACAGTGTGTCGGAACTCCCCCTCCCTATCCCATTGATTATTTCTGGACTCCAGATTGACTAGATATTATTTGGTTAAGGGATTGTTCTCAGCTAGTGATGGGAAGTTCGGATCATTTTACCGACTCGGATCTTTGAGTCTCGTTCAGCAAAATGAACGAATATTTTTTCGAGTCATCACGTTCATTTTGATCATTTTAGCAAAACATAATTAAAACTTCCCTAACACATCTACTGCTTACACAAATGTTGATGATACTGCAAACAAGACAAAACTATAATGCTATAAGGAACAGAAAAGTTTCATTCATTGTTTACGTGTGTCTTTAATAGACATGGGACGATAACCGGTTTCAAGGTATACCGCGGTTTTAAAAAGTCAAGGTATCAAGACCGAAAAAAAAAGTTATACCGTTCCTACAATATGTGCAGTGTTCGTGTCGTCAAAGGAAGGATTTGTTTTTGAAAATTTTGTTTGTTTCTTTATTTTGATTATAGTTGAGCTGCAGGTTTAGTTTGCCTAATGTTCAATGTTACAAAATGTTCTATATGTTTCCTAAAATAAAATATACTGTGTTCAGTTGGAAA
>JBBMFX010000128.1:6449280-6470773 GCA_037832545.1 Rhabdalestes septentrionalis
CTGAAACTAGGGAGAGAGAGAGTTGGTTCTCCATAGACAGTGTTGAGTTCGGGAGCAAAGACAAAACACGTCCTCATACGGTCTCTCTCTCACACACACACACACACACACACACACACACTGGGAATGCTCAGCGCGTGTTTCTACAAACACTCGCTACGATTGGCTAGTTGTCTCCACAAACTCCGCCCTTCATCAATATGATTAGACAGTAGTAAAATCTGTTCTGGAATGTGGCACCATTGATTCGTGAACTCTTAGCCTATCGGCGTATAGGGGGCGGGACTTTGAAGAAGTGGCCAATCGCAGCAGAGAAAGTTTGAAAAAAACTAAAAAAGAACAGCTGAGGCACACGCGAGAGACAGAGTTGGAGCGCCACAGTCAGTGTTCAGTTTACAGAAGGAGAGAGCAGACGGTTTTCACACTCTTGTTACTTACACACACGCACTCTCCCACACACTCGCTCGGATCCCGGGGATGCTCCGCGGCGCCCTCTCCGCTGGCGCTGGATCTCCGTAGAGCTGGCGGGCACCGTGGCCGGGCGGTTCGCTCCTCCCTCAGCGGACCCAAGCGGCAGCATGGTGGCCAAGGATTACCCTCTGTACGTGGTGGTGAAGAGGGCCAGCTGCTCCCTGGAGGTGCAGGCTGTCAGCACGGCGCCCAAAGAAGCTGAGGTAGGCTGCCTGGATTTCAGGAGGAATCTGGCAGAAAAAGTGTTGGCCCTATGTTGATATAGTTCATTTATAAGATACCACACACGGCTCCCTGGGTAATGTGTTCCTGGTTGCCCCCTGCTTCACCTGGTGAATGGGTTAAATGCAGAGAACATTATGGAACAACTGTTAGCCTGATCATTATAAAGTTGCTCAGAAAGTCGTGGGTTCGAATCCCATGACTGCTAGTGGCACCAATGAGGTACCTCTGAACAAGGTACTATTGCCACACACTGTTCTCCAGGCGCTGTGTTACTGGATGCCCACTTCTTCTCTTACTGAATGGGTTAAATGCAGAGAAATAATTTCATAGCGTGTGCTGTAATCAATTATTTCCCAGTAACACTTAATTTATTTTCACAAATGCAATTAATATTTGAGGTGCACTAGTGGAGTTGTCCCAATGTTCGATAGACTGTGGGTTTGAATCCCAGGGCTGCTAGTGGCACTAGGTACTGTCCCCACACACTGTTCCATGGGATCTGTGTTCCTTGCTCACCACTGCTTTACTTGTTGAATGAATTAAATGCAGGGGGCAAATATCACACTGTTCACTCTGTGTGCTGTGTTGTGGTGTGACAATAACCCACTTTATTTACCATGCTAGTATCAATAGAATATCTATACCAATATTGTAGTTATCCAGGCTTGTACTGTAGCTGTTGTCAAATGCACTAAATGTTGTCTTCTCCAGTTGTTTTGTTGCTCTTATGTGTTTGTTCTTGCACTCAGATCTTGTGGTGTTTCTGTTTTTGAACATTGTTTGGTTTGACTGTGCACTGTGTGTATATGGTAGAAATGACTATAAAACCTACTTGGCTTGACATGATGATATACTAAAATGTTGATCAATATCAACATTTGAGAAAGACAAT
This sequence comes from Rhabdalestes septentrionalis, assembly GCA_037832545.1. Lineage (NCBI taxonomy): Eukaryota > Metazoa > Chordata > Actinopteri > Characiformes > Alestidae > Rhabdalestes > Rhabdalestes septentrionalis. The sequence continues at coordinate 6,450,869 of JBBMFX010000128.1, forward strand.
GAAAAACCACAAGCCCAGGCAGGTTTAGTGCATCAAATAAACTACTCAAGAGGGAACATTTTGAGCAGATAATGGTTTAATACATATAATCACTGATTCAAAACACAGGCTTTTGGTATAACCACAACATACAAAACACAAATCGAAAACATGACTTGTTTCCAAGATTTCTTCCCCCACTTTAGTTAGTCGTAAACTTTTTGCTGATGTAGATTGTTGGCTCTGATCAATGTCCCGAAGGAACAGTCTGTTTGAACCACATTTAATATTTATTTCGTTCTCCTGTCGTACAGCGCGCTCCATATTTCTCAGGACAGTTTAATCCCGTACATGTTCAGAGGCATCTCTCAAAGCCCAGCCTGACCTGATGTAGATAGAGCTGCGATGTTTGTTTTTCCTATGTGGGCTTGTGCTGTTTGGTGGTTTATGCTTCAGGCACACTTCCTCCACAGTCGGCTGGAGCTGAAAAGGCCATGTTCAGGTCAGGACACGACTTTCCAGCTTAAGACTTCTTCCGCACCGTGAGTTTATGGAGGCAAAAGTGTGGATCAGTTTGAGTATGATGCCTTATGCATCAATATGTCATTATCTACACGTTTCACATGCTCTGATTGTCCCGGTTGATCGTATTGACCTGAACTGTTTATTGACCAGTCAGCAGAGCCCCGGTTCTAAAGGTGTACTGAGAGCTGCTGAAGTTGCAGACCAGAGATAACAGTAGCTTGTGGTTAGACTGGGGGATGGTACGATTTAAATATCACAACATTTTCCAAATGTACAGTAGTATATTGCATGCAACATATCCGGTGCAACATGTGAAGTATTACTATGTGTAATGTGCAGTTTTCTGGTACACTTGTTTCTCTCAGTGTCTGCTTCCAAGCAACTGAGGACACTCCAGTGTGTACCTGCATATATGCCCACTATATACATGCAGTCATACATTTCTATATATATATTGTATAGATGTGTGTGCATATGCATATTCATACACACACACACACACATACATATATATCTCAGATTTGTGTACATATTATATTATTTTTGTTGTGGTTTTGTGTTGTTTTCATTCTATTGGTTTTGCTACATTTCAAATACTGCAACACATAATTACTAAATCACCCTGCTGCCATTGTAGGCAATGCGTTTCCAACCATTAGGCTGAGAGTGGACACGATAAAGAGGACTCTTTATGGGGGAAATGGTAAGAGGAGAAAACAAAAACTAGCATTTACGTGCAGCCTCGTGGCCAGATTTAGAATGTTGACTCAGGCCTGTGGCATTGCGGGAGCCTTTTTGTTTCGTGACCCAATGTGCTGATGAGTAGGGATGGTGGATGAGGCCGTCCCAGCTTACTCATGTCTGTCTGAACATGTGGCTTTGTCATTAGATCATCTCGAGAGCGGCCGTGTCCTCCACAGGGGTATCGCTCTCTGATCACCGGATCATTTTACACTGGAACTCATGCCAGGAGCCCAGCTGCCCCTGAAGAATGGGCTGTAAACCCCTCTAAGCCAAGCCGTGTGTGTCTTCTGCAACCGCATCGAGTGCACGGCCTAATGTGTCACCATCAAGCTCTTGTAAGACTCCAGTCTAAGTGATCAGGTCAGATCACTATTCAAATGATCTCCTAAGACTTGGAGGTGTTATAAATAACATTTAGTGTAGTCCAAAGGGGTTTCCCCCCCTAAATTTAAGCAGATAACTAAAGTGCTGTGCAGTCTAAAAGAATTAATGCAACTAACCTTCAGTATGTCCATGTGTTTATGCGGAAACCCAGTTTTGCAAGTAGTTTCCATCAGAAACCTGGTTTGACTCGATCAGTCCTTCATTAAATTAAACCAGGAGCTGCGGATGGAGTTTCACCATCCAAACAATGAGGAGGAATCTGGAACTAAACCTGTGTTCTCCTCACCTGCTGACACAGTATCAACTACTTTTTACAAACAGAACAGATCCTGATATTTTATACTCCTTTCTTGTTTGTTTGTCTTAATGATACCTTTTGCTAACAGAAAGACACATTTTGTGACACGATGAGAAAAATAGCTTTAAACAGCTTAAACGGGTGTCTTTTGCACAGAACTATATATTGCTATTGAGTGGCAGAAAAAGCAAGAGGCGCATTGAACATGTTTGAAGAGTAGAAGAAGTGATTCTCTTTGGTGAAGTGATTTTACCGCAGTTTAACCACCATGTTGTTGTATAATTAAATTGAACGACCTCAGAAATGAGGTGATGCAGGGGCACTTACAGCAGCGGAGGAGGCTTCCAGTCTTTAAAACCTTGGAAATTAATGAAAGTTCAGCAGGTCCTTGTGGTTAGACCTCATGTAATGTGAACACAGATTTCTGTTAATAGCTGAGAGTACTGTGAGGACAGGACATATAATCTCTCTTGAGGACTGACGGCAAAACCCAGCAGATAAAGCTGTGGTTATAATTCTGTCAGGACGAGACCTTCGAGGTGTTTTTGAGCCACAGAATGACAAATAGCTGAGTCATGGCAAAACATGCACCACACTGTAATTGCCCTTGTTGATTACCTTAAGATATTACGTAAAAAATACACTCCCTCAGGGCAAGACATTGCCGTGCTTCATAGTTGAATGAAATCACTTCATATATCGCCAGAATTGACTAGCACGTGGATCCATGTGGCTACTAGGGTTGGATATCATTTGAATATTATAGATTCAGGTTTTGTTGATCAATTCCGGTTCTCATTGTTTTCTCATTTTGATTCCATAGATAAAAAACAAAGACAAATGCTTAGATAACCAAAAATATCTTTATTCTGAAAATTCAGAATGTTCCAGCAACAATGGGAGTAAAAGGCTAACTAAAATATATTAGTATGTTGCACAACTCCCCTATAAAAGGTCCTTGCAGATATGTAATGCTCAGGAACCCATAGGAAGAACCCCAATTTGATTTAAAAATGGAGTACCTGGTGACAGGTATTTACATATTTGTTATAAATTGGAACCTGGCTTCAGTTAATGGCCACCAGATCAGGTAAAATCAAGGAAAGCTGAAAGGAAACGAAGTTCAAATACTTTTGTTGTTAATCTGACTTTGGTGAATCGCTTGTAAAGGAAGTCATCAAATCTCTTGAAAGTGCTCTATAGATGGCCTTTCCACTTACTCAGTAATAGGAACGTACCTGAATGAGGACATTGAACGAAGGTGATGCTTTTGCAACACAACGCAAGGATTTCAGTGACCACAGCAGTGCTGATGTTAGCTGTTGACGCGTCAGGTCGTATCTCGCCGAGGTGTGTGAAGGGAGAGGTTAGTCCTGATCTACTCGTTACCCTCTTACTAAGTGCCATTTTGGTGGAGTTCCACACAGCTGCTGGTGTGATTCATCCGTTCCCACACAGAGCCAGACTCCCTCTCTCAGCAGAAAGGGCCAGGCTAAAAACCATCCGTCTTCTGCTCGCCAGCGCTTTCATCTTAATAACAGCACGGGCAGTCAAAGCTTCTCCTCAAAACACATATGGTAGCCTACCCGCGGCCCTCACAACCACATGGAAGGCTTTGGTAGGACTGGATCCCAAGCTGGTGTTTGTTTGACTTGGTCATTTTACATCTTTCGTTTTACGTCTTATTTACGCGAACACGTTAGGACTTAGGTCCTCGGGCGTAAATCCGGTTTGACCACACACGTTAATAGAGGTGCCCCTTGTTTTCCAAAGCTTTATTGGAGCCATTAAACCTGAAGGCAAGACAGCATTCCGCAAGTGTCTTGGTGGGAAGAGGTACATCAGTGAGCACCTGAGTGAACACTGGCAGTGTGGTCGTAATGTAATGTAGTCTGGTCAGGAAAATCTATATGTTGATGCATGTCAATAGTAAATATTTTGAAAGTGTACAGTACTAGTTTCCTGTGTTGTGTTTCCAATACAATAAAATGTGTTTTCTGATTGATCTTTCATTCAATGCATGTAGGTTTCTTTTTAACTTTACAAAATTCATGTTATTATGCAAGGAAAACCACAGATTTAAACTTGAACATATTTATAATTTAGAAACCAAGAAGATTGCAAAGTACAGTTTCCAAAAGGTCAAAACAGCCCTTGCCGTGAGTTCAGAGCCTTTGTGACCAGCCAAAGGACCTGAGAACACCTGGCCAAACATCTGAAGGACATCTGAAGCACCGAACCTGTCCAGAGTTTGAAGATTTCTCAGAGAAATCCGGCGTTTATTCGAAGGTGTTTATCTTTGTGGAAAAAGGACAATTTTGTCATCTAGCTTTGGTACAAAACATCAATATTATTCAAAGTTTCCAAAAATGTAAGTATCGTGACCACACTGGTGTGTTTTAAAAACAGATTGAAGCAGTCACTTTTTTTTGTCTTTCTGGCTTTAGTTTTCATGAGATGCTTTAAAAAAAAACATGCTTTACTGCCATGTTCCACACTGGGAGGCCCAAAACAAGGGCTATGAAAGTATATTATCTAATGTCAGTACATTCTGTTTCATGTTCATTGGTTACTTTACGCCAGGGGATTAATGGACTTATCAGTATAATGTGTTTGTTTATACAACATATTTGAAGCTTTGAGCTGTAGGTGGACTTTATGAATAATTGAAATGATCTGTTGCATGAATAAAAAGCATTTTAAAGCATTTCTAGGAGCCTACTGGCTATATGTGGGTTGCGTGTGATTGGGGTGACACGGGTTAATTGCCCCACAATGGGGTATCCTGGGCTACAGTCAGTTATATAAGCTCTTTTAAGAGGCTCATCCATTTCTGAGCAAAAAGCACAGTGTCTGTCATCCAGGTGGAAGTATTAGTCAGACAGGAAAAGGGTTATAAGTTTAATAGAAACAGAAACCTGAGACTGTACCATACACCAAACAAAACTTTTCACTCCACTTCATCACAGCATGCTGATAATTGCCATAATAATCATAAAAATACCTTTATTTGTGTTGTTGACTCTGGGTTTTATCATCCAAACCATTCTGGATCTCAACAATCTGACATCAATAATGACACTTTTTAAAAATGACTGAAATTCCCCTGTAATAATGAGTCTTTTTCACTCAAACACATATTTTAATAGCTTGTCCAGGCATGTCAATGGATGAGCATAAGTTGTTGGCGGTTTGGTATGTTTTGGTATGTTTTCTGGTCCTGTCGGCGTGTGCCATAACCTAATCTGCTATAGATGCTTGAAGACCCTTCGGCTCCTTCCATATTAAGTTTGCTGTATCTTGTCTTGGTGTACTTAATTACAGTGAGTGGCTAATAGGAGGAACTGGAATTCGTAATTAGGTTTTGCTGCTCTCTGTGGAATTTGCAGCCCTTGTTTAATGAGTATGATGATGAAGGTTCCAGCTTCGACCATCACTATGGACACAAGATGAAGAGAGGTTATCGAGGCCTATCTAAATATGCAAACTAGCAGGAAGTTGCCCAATTTCCACATTATATCACTATAGATTAGGTCGGGTCCAGACCACAGGTCTTTGAGGCATGGGAAAACATCAGGCAGTTAATCAAGCGTGGCCCACTGTCACAGGGGTTCATAAACTAAAGCCATTCTTATTGTATCCCACAGAGAGTCTTTGAAGGCTGATCACATGAAGCTGAGAGTGTACGTTCAAAGGAACACTGGGTGGCTCTTTAGCTCTATAGGATGATGTCAGCACGCCCATAAAGAACTTCTTACCTTATCTGTTCCCCTGGAGCACACACAAGGAAAACATAGACTCACCTAATACTAGCAGATCCTCCTTGTTTTTACTCTTTTCCACAGTTTAGAATACAAAAATGGCCTCTTAACTCTATACATCATTGCACACTTTTGGCATTCTCTGAAGCTGCATCATAAGAATCATATGGGATGTTTTTGTTATTTTCAACAATCAAGAAGATTCTTCACACGTTGAGACTTTTCTGACTGCTCAAAACTGATGTTCACGCTTTACACTATATGGACAAAACTATTGAGACGCCTCGCTATTACACCACCAGGGATTTTAATGACATTGCATTCAAATATATAGACTTTAATATGGCGTTGGATGTGATTTATTGTTTTGTTATTCTTCAGAAATATTGCAGATTTGTTTTTTATTGTCAGTCATGTTTTGTTGATATGCATGGGTCTATTCTGTAGGACTGACTGTCCTTTGGAGACTGTAAGGTGATTGCAGGATTTCGTTAGTTTGGAATTGTCCGACCCTTTTTCATGTTCTGCAAACCACTGCTTAAATTTGTTGAAATGTTATTATACAGCTTGTTGCATAATAAAGACAGTGAATTAGTTCTGCTTCTTTTGAGCACCAGTGTTTTGTGTGTTTGAAAAGTCTGCTACGCTGCATGAGACGAAAGAATATCTCTGAGCTTCCCTTAGTGCCCGTGTAACTGGTAACTTTTCGTCAGTGGACAATGGTGCAGCTTTTTCTTCGACAGATAAAAATGATGCTTTGGAATGCGTGAGTTAACAATCATGTGTTCATCCCATCCAAAGCAATTATTTTGGTCACTTTTTGTGCACAGGTGTCTGATGTCTGGGCTTAAGAGTTGGGTATCATTCGGTATCAAGGTCATCGTATTATTAGTCAAGCAATCTCCATTATTTTGATGGTTAATCAAGCAAACAGCCCAAGCAGCATATTAGGAATTCCAAAAACTGTAGACATTTAGTTATTAATAATATTTTTAAATGTACATACATAAATGCGGGCTCCCTTCCTGTAAGAGAGAGCGGTAGGAGAATATAAAATATGCAGCGTCATCGCGCAAATGTTTAGCTGCTTACAGACGATTCTTTGAGAAGGTCACTTTTAATCGGGTAATCGAGTTCTGTCAGTTAATCATAAGGCAGAAAGTGTCCATGCTCACTGAATACAGATTAGGAGCTGTAGTGATGTCACATTGCTCGGTGGGAAGAGAGAGAGAGAGAGAGAGAGAGAGAGAGCGAGAGGGAGGACAAGAAAGATGTAGAGAAAGTGGTGCAGGAGGGTGAAAAGAAGCTGCAAAGACACGCTCGCTTCCAAGCGTGGAATTACTGTTCCTGCCACTAAAGAGCTCCACAGTGGTGCACGTCTTGCCAGGATAAATGCGGATCGTGACTCTTCTTTTTTTTTTTTTTTACTATTGCAAGAAAAAGTGATGAAAAGAATGCAAGTACCAGCCATTTTCTTTGAGTCGGGATTCTTTTTTTTTTTCTTTTTTTTTGCTGTAAGCCGTCTCATGATCCTTGACAGAATCTGTAACCTTGATGCAAGCGCTCCTAGCAGGGGGTTTCCCCTGTCTCGCACTTCTGTCACCGATTAGGGAAACTGAACTCTCGCAGCCTCTGAGGCATGACTCGCCCACGAGAAAATCACCAGGGATGCAGTTCATCACAGATACCCTCAGACTTGCTGGTCATTCTCCGCCAGCATTCGAGTAATGGGGTCCAATGGAGACTGTAAGGCAGAAGGTATCCCATATTGTTGTGTGTGTGTGTGTCCGTGAGTTTGACCTTTTTCTGTTTCGAATGACTTTGCAGTATGTGCTTGAACATGATGTATACGTACACATACATTCTATTAATCGCCTATTGTCTTATGGACACCAAGAAACCAAAATAGCGCTTGAACTTCTGTAAACATACTTCTCTATTACGCAGTATTACAAACTGCCTTTCTTTCCATTTTGCTGAATGGGCCAGGACCTTCGAAGAAGATCAGGCTGTAGCAAAACATTTAAGCTGTTGATGCAGGATTTGGTTTCAGTTGGAGATGTGCGAAAATAGAAAAGTGTGGTCTTCCACTTGGCCCAGTTGTGTAAGTGTTGAGAGACTAGGAATTTGATTCAGGGCAATGGTGTACACATTCTTTCAGGTTGAGTAGGGTGGCCCTCCCACTCCCCCCTTAAATCCGTGTGATTCTACCTTAAGAGGTGGATTTCTGTCACACTTTTGGCTGTGAGTGTTTTCCTCAAAGCATGTTGAGCAATTGTGTTGCCTTATTGGCAGCTTGAGAAGATGCTTTGGTGTTCCATGTGTTTTGGAGGACGCATTGCTAGCCTTCAACCTTTTGGTTTTGTCTGAGTTGGGGGAAAAATCGCAGTGACCAAGTAAATAACGTATTTGGTTGTATAGTGACAAGACCAGTAAAAGCCATTTCACACTCTATGCTTCCTGTAGTTGCAGTCTTTGGGGAAAGACTAAGTTTATGTAAGCATTACAGGGCCCTTTTTTATTTTAATCAACATCATTATTGACTAACCATTGCAGTCATTCATTACATTACAGTCACGGGTCATTTTCGCATGTATTGAGGAGGGGGAAAAAAGTAGTTCCCGTTCACTTGGTTACCCACTGACTAATTGCATTTTTGGTGGATTATCTAATGACGTTGCGCTATTTTGTTCGCAGGAGCCTAGCAACAAGCGGGTGAAGCCTCTGTCTCGGGTCACGTCTCTGGCTAACCTCATCCCTCCGGTCAAGGCTGCACCGCTGAAGCGCATTGGACAAACCCTGCAGGTACAGCACTAATCACTTTATCGTCCCATCGCCTATGCATGACCTGTGAAGTGTCCCAGTGCCACCTTTCCTATTGCATAACACTGCAGGCCATTACTTTAATTGGTTTTGTGTTTATTGTGACCATTTGGAAGCCATGCAGCTTAGGTAGCTGCGAATTCATTGAGACCTGCTGTACAACACTGAAAATGAACAATTATCAGTCCGATTTGATGGTCATTTTTATTTTTATGGCAATAAATTAATTCATAGTCATCGACTTTACTGGTTAAATATCAGATTGTAAATAAACATTAAGTGAACTATATCCAAACAATTCAACTGGTACTGTATGAAATGCAACTGTCCAATTCTCTGTATGTTTTTTGTTTTGCTTTGTTTTTTGGACACTGGACTGCTAAACGAATGAAATCTTGCATGATTTAAAGACTGTGACTTTTAGTTGAAGCGTGAGTTATGTTACTGCTGGAGCCCTTGGGCCAGACTTGTGGTAGCAGCTGTTGTTGCTGCTGTTGCTGTGGGTGGGGGCTGGGAGTTAGGTAGGCATGTCCCGGCCCATCTGGCTCAGAAAGAGGGGAGCGTGAACGCAAGAAAGAAAGAAAGAAAGGGCAGAGCTGAAAATGTGTGGTGCTGGGAAAAGCAGACCCAGGGCCCGGGGCAGGAAATGAGACAGCCTGAGGTTGGCTTAGCACGTCTGGAGGCCGATCAGGGGCTGCCGGCCAGCGGGCAGCTCTGTGTGCTGAGTGTGACTGGAGCGCAGAGTACAGGCCGGTGATTCATCGCCCTGCTAGCAGGCTTTCCCCTGTTTTCACTCTGTCTGGTTCTCACCGGTTCCTCACTTGTGCCATTGTTATGCAAGGTCAAAGGAAACAGGCCGCGCGTTTTGATTGACGGTAGTTTGCAGAAAAATCAAATTTGCCCCTTTATCCCCAAAACCTAGTCAGTCAGCCAAGACATGTGGGTCGAAGTTTTCCTCTTTACTTTTGTGCCAATGCTGTGAAGCTAATATTACCGTCAAGTAGTGGAAGCTTGTACTTTCAGGAGCTTCTTTAATATCTTGAAGTGCTATTCCGCCTCACCAGTTATCCCCAAATCGTTACACTTCAAGCTGTTGAATAATCTCAAACAGACACACCTAAATGGTTTCTGACACAGTATCTCATGCTAAAAAACAACTTTTTGAACACTATCACGGGTAGTAGGGGTATACGGTATTCGTACTAGCAGGAATAACATGTTATTTAAGAATATGGTGGACAAATACTTGTATTCAGGAACACCGCCCCCCCCGGTCACACGCTCATGTGGTTAAGGCACTCGCCCTGCAATCAGAAAGTCGTAGGTCGATCCCAAAGAGCGCTAGATACCTCTGAGGTACTCTGAGCGCGGTACCGTCCCCACACACTCCTCCCCGGCGCAGAGTTCCCACTGCTTCAATTGGCAAATGTGTTTAATGTTCACGTATGACCGATTGATCACTTTCACTTTTAGATATTCCGCCTCCCCTGTCTTATAGTCTGTTATTTTAAACCAGAAAAAAACAGAGGTGCTTCCATAGCAGGACATAAGTAATGAAGCTACTAGTTACACCACTTCGAGATGTTTCTTTCGCCCCTTTCATAAGTGATCTGTGCAGCCTCTACATACCCTTCTGACTACAGAACATGACATAGCTCTGCAATTTGCCCTGGTTGCTTTGTGCACTGGATTGATCACTGTGTTTCCAAAACATTGGCTCATGCTCTTACTAATCTGACCTAAATGTTTTATATCTTGAGTTTTTACAATGTAATGGTTGAACAGAACCCCGCACTACATTCTATGACATTATGACGCTAATAATCGTTGGTCCTGCTTTGACCGTAGTTTTTCCACTTTTCATGTTTATAGAAAATCATCCTACTTTAGGCATGCCAGAGTCAATCAATGAAAATGAAAACTCATGCACAGCCACATGTCAAATTAAAACCAGTCTTTTGAGGCTCCTATCAATAAATGATGGTGATGTAAGAATGCATTAGCCCTTTTGTGAGGCATATGGTTTCAAAGTGTTAAATCAATCACAAATAATTGAACACTCATTTTGTGGCTAAAATGTAACCATTAGGCCACTTGTTTTTGTACTTTTATTCACATATATTTCTGAGACACTTGCAACTCCAAATACCGCAAAACGTTTGCAGTATATATGTAAAATGTGTGTGAGTTCAGGCTTGTAGGACAACCTACTAACTGCAATTGGGGTGCAGATTTACGAAAGAGCGGTGAAGCAGTGGAGTCCACAGCCTCGAGTTCCATGACAAAGACTCACTGTGCTAGTAAATTAAATTTGACCCACAAATTGCCACAAAATATTTTTCGTTCCAAAATTACACCAAAATAAAAACATTTAATACTGGGTTTCCTAAAGAGGCTGCAGTCTGATCAAACTATGTACCTAATATAGATTTGTCTTTTTCTTCTCGCTTATCCTCCAGCGCTCCATCAGCTTCCGCAGCGACAGCCGGGCTGAGATAGTTCCTCCTCGGCCATGGAGCCGACAGGCCCCGCCAGCCATGACCAAGCGTCGGGACAGCAAGCTTTGGAGTGAAACTTTTGACGTTGGCCTGGGACAGATGCTGTCCTCCAAAGAGATTAAAAGACAGGAGGTAAGATCGCAGAGTAACATGGGAATTTTTGACTTCGGGTCTGTGTTAGGGTGGGGTTTTTTGTTTGTTTGTTTGTTTGTTTTTTACCTCCTGATCAACAGTACTATTTGTATAAAAAATTACACATTTTTGGGGAGTAATTTTATTGATAATTTTAAACCAGAAAAAAACAGAGGTGCTTCCATAGCAGGACATTAGTAATGAAGCTACTAGTTACACCACTTCGAGATGTTTCTTTCGCCCCTTTCATAAGTGAACTGTGCAGCCTCTTCATACCCTTCTGACTACAGAACATGACATAGCTCTGCAGTTGGCCCTGGTTGCTTTATGCACTGGATTGATCACTAATTTTATTGACAATTGGTTGTCAATAAGTAAAAGAATGAATCCTTTAGTTTTTTCTAGTGAAAAATGATTTACTTAGTAAAACTGAGCAATAAAACACAAGGTTGGATGTAACCTTGAATATCATCCCAGTCGTAATGGTCAATATTTTTCTCTCCTGTGGCTTTTTGAGGCGATATAATATTTGTTTCAATGCATGCATATGTTGGTCTCCTTTCTGGTTCGGCAAAACCACTGCATTATTTGGTGCAAATACCATTGTGTCTTGACGGTGGATTAGTTCTCACGATTTTGTTCTTCAGTGAGCGAGCGAGTTTTCTGCAACGCCACATGAGTCGGCAGAATGTCCGTGAGATCCCTTTTGGGGAGCGTGACTGATAACTTATCTTCTGTGGTCAGTGATGCTGCACTTGCTTCAGCAGCACATCTCATTCAGCAATGTGAAATGCATTATTTCATAGCAGTATGAGCATTACAGGTTTGTCATGATTTCTGTGTTAAAATCAGTTGCTCATTTCAAAATTATTTTCTCAGTTATTATTGTGTAATTTTATATGGTAAAGTGAGGTCATTGTGAAGCCGTCTATTACAGGCAGGATCTCCCTGATTCATGTGGAATTGTGTTTTATGTATACAGCTTCTCAGGCAAATTACAGGCTGATGGAATGGAATGTGATTTTACTGAAGGACTCAGTGTAAAACGGCTGCAAAATAAAGGACATGATAGATCCATAAGAAATCCTCCAAATGTCTCTTTTTTTTAGATAGATTTTAGGTCTACTTATTGTTATTCTGTGTTCTGCTAGTTATCCCTCATTTGAAAGTATATTTTAAGCCCATTTTTCGTTTCACCATAAAAATTATACTATTAAGAAATCAATTATGATATGTTCAGTTACCGACTGCACCATACTTCAAGTTCTTAAAGTTACTACATACATTTCAACTGGTGGATTAGGCTTTAATATATGTATTGGTTTTATAGGAATTTCTCTGTTTATATATATTTGAAAGTTTATATATAGGTTTGTAAATATTTAAACATTTCTCCAGTAAAATATTTAGAAAATCTATGTGTAGTTTGATATTATACATTGATTTCTCAAGTATATGTGTTACAGATATAATAGGTATACTTTCAGTTCCCGAAGGGTTCCTCTCAAGTTTCTTTGAAATCCGCTTATTGGCAGTGTCACGCTTTCCAGAGTGTGGTTGAAACAGTAGGTCCCCAACTCTAATCAAAGAAATCCTAGTGTGCCTTTCGCAGTGAAACACATGTGCAGCCCCACAGTAAACCCCTTAGACAGACCCAGGAGTTCCAGGTCACTAAGCTCCATACAAATTATGCCCGACGAGTTCACATGGAAGGCACACATTTGGCTGAAACTGAGCGGCTGCTGGAAGCTGATGGAAGTTTCCCCTCATTGCTCCCTTGTGTTCCCGGAGTCCGAGCGCTCGCCAGTGGGTTTTGGCCAGTAAAAATTAGTGAGCCCTGCGTGGAACATGCCCCCCCCCCCTCGCTCTTCCAAATTGAATCTCTCTCTGTGTCTCTGTGGCCACACAAACTTCAAAGGCTCCGTGATATGGTGTGGATAACAGGGAGCAGTTGTCTATCGGGAAAACTTCTCAAAAGGTTCATAGGAGAAACTGGGGGGTTTCCCCTCGATGCTGAAATGGCAGATTAAAGAGAATAGTGTGAGCTCAGGTTGATTATCTGACTGCTGATTTATACCCATTCCCACTGTGTACATTGTTTTTAATATGCAGCCTTGGCTTTTTATGAATTGACATGTACCATGCTGCTCTAAAGTTAAAACGGGTATTTAGTTTTTTCCTATTTTCGTTTTTTTGGATTATTTCATGATGAATTGACCAAATTTTGCATTATTTTAATGGTAATTAATTGCATATCTATCCAGCTGTGTGTATATGTCTGTATTTTGTATATCCTATATATGTGTCTGTGTGTATATTTATACATGTGCCTGAACAATTGAAATAGCCTAAGCATTGTGCCTTTTGCTTTCTGTTTTTTATAGGCCATCTTTGAGCTGTCTCAGGGTGAGCAGGACCTGATTGAGGACCTCAAGCTGGCCAAGAAGGTTAGCTCTGCTTTTCCAATTAGTGGCCTTTTCCTCCTCACTTTGTGCACCGTGTAAACAGAGCTATAACCCCACACCCCCCCATGGAAAGCACGGCTCCGATTACCCTCCGCTCATGAAATCGCACTCTTCAGAGTGGCGTGGGGGGCTGGGCAGCACAAGAGAGGGTTCCTACCGACACGTTTATGTCTGCCACTAATATACAGCATTCTTAAGCACATACTGTTTGTAACCACAGAAGTACTGTCCAAACACGACTTATTACTGTATCCGACAGGGCAGTACTTTCATATTTTATTGTGTCTGGGTGGTTAAAGTTAGCGAAAAGCTGTAAAACAAATGAAGTGCCTTTCCCTTAGTGGTGTTCAGAGTGTTTATCTTAGGCCCGAGCTGACCCTCAGTTCAAGATGTTTTTCTGGGTCATATTCTTTCAAAATGCTGCCCAGGCTGGGGCAGCTCCCCAAGTGCTGGACTCTGACTTACATTTGTGTGATGTAACCACAGGCCTACCATGACCCCATGCTGAAGCTCTCCATCATGACGGAGCACGAGCTCAATCAGATATTCGGCACCCTGGATTCCCTCATCCCACTACACGAAGGTGAGTTTGCCTTTCTGGCAGCTTGCATATATATTTGCAAAACATATTGAAGTAAAAAAACAACTAGTAGTGTGTCTAAACTAGTGGAAGCATGAGGAGTGGGATAATGGATTGATTCATTTTTAATGGGGTAGATTCTCACTTCATAATTTGCATCAGTTTTTAAAGTATCAGGCTGTAAATGTGAAGAAATAGTGTGTTTGTTCTGGATTCATTCTGAATATCCTGTATCGTCTAATGCTGGCATTTAGTGGTGACGCAACTAAATTGTATATCAAAATTAGTCTGTAAAGTGATTTCGCTTTATGTCCAGCTAATCTTAGACTTGCTGATTGTGAGAGGACACAACATGACTTCCAGTCTGTGTAAAAATGTAAACACATTAATTTTTTTCCTAATTTCTTTGTAGACTTACTCAGTCGACTCCGAGAGGCCAGAAAACCAGATGGGTCTACAGATCATGTGGGGCACATTTTAGTTGACTGGGTAAGATACAGGCTTCACACACTTCAAATGAATAGTTTGGCAACAAATCAAATTTACACTGTTTTCTCAACTTCTCCACTGTTGAGGAAAGTCTAAGGCATTGCTAGAATCAGTAATAGCAGCTAAGACATGTACTTTTTCCATTTTAGAGATATTTATGTGGCGTAAAGTGTCAAACTGCATAAATAAATCTTTTTTTACATGACTTTACATGAGTGAATGATGCACATAAGCTGCCACATAAGTTAGTCTAACAGCTCCAGTGCAAATTAAACATCAGATGACAATGTCCTGGCTGAACAACTACACATGGAGGAGGAGAAAATAAGTCAATTATCAATTTGTACAACACTATTCCTCACCATTCGTCTCACCAAACTTAACACAAACAGACACTACTTTCGTCTCCCTTTCTATTGACCACCCACACTTTTTCACTACAGTCAGTATCGTGGCTGTAGTTGGGCGTTATTTGGCCTGTTGTTGATGTGGAGTAGTAGTAACATCTCCAAGCAGTGAGTGTGGGGGAGGACAGAAGGGTGTGGGGGGGGATTTTTTAGCACTCTTGCTTATTTATTCAATGGTATCGAGACCTCATTAGAAACTCAGAGTATGAATCAACAGTGTACATTTGATCGGAGTCCATGTAGAAGCACTGACACCATGCCAGAAGATTCATGTAAGTTTACATATCATCCAGGATGTCCAAGCCTTATAATCCTCTGATGTCCTTTTAACCAGTAATCTAAAAGTTGCTGATAACGGCTATTTCAAACAAGCTCTGCTCTCTCTGTGAGGTTAAAAGGATGAGAGCCTGGGGGGGGTGGTCGCTGCTTTCAGAGCTCCACTCTATTAATCTCTCTTGACAGCTCTGTCCTGTCGAATGTTCCTGTTCAGGGCACCGCGAGGCAGAGGTGATGGGGGTCTGTTTGCATTTGTGTGCACAGCAGGACAAACCTATTGGCTTTTTTCTGTTCACACTTCCCTGCTGGTTATGGCCATTAACCAAGCTCACAGCTTTCATGACTTTTTATTTTATTATTGATTTTTTTGGTCTGGAAGATGCTAGGCATTGTTTAACTGGCAAAACTTTTCAGGGCCACTTAATGTATGTCCAATTTCTCCATGTAGAAATGAAGTCCATCTTCCAAAACACAGAAGCAGTGCAAGATTATACTGAAACTGAGTTATGGTTCTAATTGAGGAGCACTGATGCTGGCAGATCCATACCTTTTCTTTAACTTGGGCTGAACTGAACAGTTTACCTTTACCCAAACCCTCAAACGACTCACTCTAACCTTAATCTTAACCCTAAACATGGTTCTAATTTAAGATCTAATCCTGTTGATAATTATTTTGCGGAGTTTCGCTACACAGTTTAACACGAAGGGCTGTCGGACACCAAAATGAAATGTGACTGAACTTGAATACATTTTATTTAGCTGAAAAACGGCTGGTGAATTTAGTCTGGATTGCTTGTGATCGGCACTTCAGGATATGAGGTTGGTTAAAAGTGTTTTCTAGTGTAATTTATGCGTCACTGACCAGTCCATTTTGGACATAACACATCTCGTACTGTCGTTTTTCTCGCTGTAGTAAAGATGCGACACATATGGCGGGCAGAGCAAATCACAAAGCCAAAGGGTCACTCGCAAAACCCCTCTGAGAGCAAAGAACAACACCGCCTCAGATGGTGGAGAGCCGGTGCTCAAACTTTCTCTCTCACTCTCACATGCACAGTTCTTTTATGAGGTGGTGTGTTGAACCGCTTTTAGGAGGGAGGTCACTGAAAACCAAAGTACAGCAATTCTAAGCTTTCTGACCCTTCCGCCCCTGGTGGGGACAGGGTTGCGTTTGGCCCAGAGAACATGGGCTATTGATCCCCAGGTTTCTCCATAGACGACAAGAATCGTTGTCCATCAAACTTCTGAATGTGGAAGTTTACTCTCAAGAAATAATTTAAAGCAATATTTTAGTGATGCATCCGTATTTTTGCTCTTTAAACCTGCTATCTTGAGGGCTCAAGTAACGACGCAAACATAGCAATCTAGTAAAGGGAGCTCATGAAGTGCTCATCACACACTTGGCTCAAACTGTGTTGAATAGTTATTAAAAATGTGTGATGTTTAATGTTTTGCTATCTTCATCGTCATCATCTTGGGATCCGTGTTCGCAGTATTCTGAACTATAACTTTAAAACCTCTTCACAGTTGCAGTTAACTTCCCTTCCTTTACTTGCTGGGCTTGTCTGGGTCCCAGCCTTCTGGATTCAACCTTTTAGGAAGGTTTTGATTTATTTGGATGTGTATTTCTTTGGCCAGTGGTTCTTTAAGAGGGGCAGTGCTGTTCTCCACGTCTTTTCCTGTTTACTCTAAAGGCACCGTGGATGAACAATGCAGGCCAGAAGAGGACACTGGGTGCTCCTTAGACTGTTTACTTCAAACTTCGTCCATCCTAGACGAGTCTCTTCCAATGAACCTTTGCTCTGTGCAAATCCATCAAGTGGAGGTTGCGTAACCATATAAACATTTCTCAATCCTCCCTCACCTCCAAAGAAGCTGGATGATGGTGTGAAGAAAGGGGGACTTTTCCAGCTAATAGTGTTTTAGAAGCCGAAGTCAGTTCTGCAAAAATTCATATTCTTATTTTTGACATTTATACAGTAAGCTAATCCATGTCATACAAATACAATGTGTGCAAATGTATCATGAAAAACGAACCTGAATTCCTCACTGCACTCTGAATTAAAGATTAATACTCGACCAAGATAGACGAATCAATCACTACACAATCTCCTACCTCCAAAATAGATTTTTGGATCATTTGGTTCACAGTAAATAATTTAAAACACTCTTGGGAGATGTTTAGGACTAGATTCAGGCCTTTCTTCCAGTATAAAAAAAAATCACTCTTATTAACTGCATTCTCGTTCTCTTTTTACCTGTTCTGGGAATGCACAGCTGTTCCCATAACACTGAACAATCAGGAGAGAGCTAAAGGCACTTATTTAAGTACAGGTTTCTGGGTATTGCCTGCTTACACTGGTCTTTCAGCATTCTTCAAAGTCCTGTTAGAAACAGTCCTGGGCTTAAGGAGAGAAATGGTGCAGCTACAAGATTCTGTCAGCCTCAAGCCTAGCCAAAAGGCTGTTATCTACTTGTACAAGTTTGGGGGTTTTCTGGTGAATGGCAGAACAGTTTTTGCCTTTTAAAGTAATGCTTCAGCAGTTTTCAGTCTTATCTCTATCGGTCACTTATGCAGCAAATGGTCAGTTGACCCACACAATAATTTTGCCTTGTTTCCCTTTAATTGACAAACAAACCTACTCGAAGCCAGTGTGAAGTCTCTGTAGAGGAACTTCCCATCTATGGGAGGGCTTTGTCCACTGTAATCCATCAGAAAGAGATAAAGGTTACGTTGGATTCATCGGAAATTTCTTCTAAAGCAGAGAGATGAATTGCTTTGGGTGGTGTACATACTGAAATGGAAAGAGATACATGCATAATCTTTTTAAATCCATCTTTTCATGAGGAATTTTAATGTGAGTTTGATGTATTATGCCTCTTTCTTCTCTCTCTTGCTGTAGTTACCCTGTCTGGACTCCTACAACAGCTACTGCAGTAACCAGGTGGCTGCCAAAGCACTGCTGGACCACAAGAAGCAGGACCACAGAGTGCATGACTTCCTGCAGCGCTGCCTGGAGTCGCCATTCAGCCGCAAGCTGGACCTGTGGAACTTTCTGGACATCCCGCGCAGCCGACTGGTCAAGTACCCGCTCCTTCTGCGGGAGATTCTCAAACACACGCCCAACGACCACCCGGATCGGCAACATCTGGACGAGGCAGTGAGTACAACTGCACATACGCATTGGCCACAATCAGAGATGGTGACTGTGTTCACTATTAAAACAGTCCTGTTTTTCTGTGTGATTTTCCATTA
Organism: Rhabdalestes septentrionalis; assembly: GCA_037832545.1. Taxonomy (NCBI): domain Eukaryota; kingdom Metazoa; phylum Chordata; class Actinopteri; order Characiformes; family Alestidae; genus Rhabdalestes; species Rhabdalestes septentrionalis. Next base: position 6,469,486 of record JBBMFX010000128.1, read on the forward strand.
TCAGGGTTTTTCCTGCGTTCAAATTTGCGCGGTGGCCGCCTCCAGCAAATTTTGTGCCGCCCCAGCCTGATTTCACTCCACCTCCAGCTATTTCGATGTTATTTTAACTGCAGTTGCAGTCTTGCGCCACTAGGGGTGCGCTGCCAGCAGCGGTGCACCGGAAAGCGCTATAACAGCTGCAGAAAAAGAAAAATGAAAACCCTTTAAAGTGAGGCAGTTGAATGCATGTTGTATGCCTGTGCTGGCGCCTGGTCAGAATGGAGAAAAACCCTGATTATATTTTAAAATGTATAAAGAATTACTATATATCTAGTATTCAAATGATCCAATAATTATATCATTAATATGCCAGTAATGTAGTAGGACAGAAACAATGCATGTCTGGTAAATCTGATTTATTATTGAACTTGCATACACACATTGGTGCAGATAAACACCATTTTTTTAAGCAACTTGTTCTGTATTGTTTAAAAAAAAAAACACTCTTATATGAACAGAATCGTCTTTATTAGAATTTAATACAAGTGAGTATAGTTCTTGACTTAAAAACCAGTTACAGCACAATGACCAACCTGCACAAGCCTTTGTTTCATTTAATTGTTCTGTTCTCTTACAACTAAAAGAGATTTGTGTCTTGTTTAGTTTTTCCTTTAAAGCTCCTGTCTCACCTAAGTTCTCTCCCCCCCCTCCCTCAGATCAACATGATCCAGAGCATTGTGGCTGAGATTAACACTCAGACTGGCGAGTCTGAGTGCCGCTACTATAAAGAACGTCTGCTCTACCTGGAAGAGAGCCAGAGGGACATGCTGATCGACAGCTCACGCATTCTGAGCTGCCATGGAGAGCTGAAGAACAACAGAGGAGCCGTGAGTGTTCTACACATTCATACACACACTCGCACAAACGGAGAAAGGGTTAATTTATATGTATTAAACAGAAAAAAGCTTGTAGGTCTGGTTTTGCTGTCCTTTTTCTTAACTCTTACATAATTTGTGACGTGAGATGCCCTTAAGATGCTCTTAAATGGACTAAAAGTTACATAAGTGATACAAATTTACATGAACCACAACTATAAGTTCTCACTGTTGCAGAGGATTTTGGGGATACAAGGTAGAGGGTGACACGGGTGTGGATTTTCAAACCTCTCCCGTCACACTCCCACAAAAAAATCCCATCCCGTCCCAATCCCAGAAGAATGACTCCCGTTCCCTCCCACTCCCAAGTGTTTTTTTTTTTTTTTTTTTCTGTTTTGGGGTTTTTTTTGGGTGCGGGGGGGGGGGGGGGGGGG
>JBBMFX010000128.1:6487766-6513352 GCA_037832545.1 Rhabdalestes septentrionalis
GTGTGTGTGTGTGTGTGTGTGTGTGTGTGTGTGTGTGTGTGTGTGTGTGTGTGTGTGTGTGTGTGTGTGTGTAAATATGGGTAAATTAAACATAAAATGAACTATTTAATTTAACTTGGAATTTGTGTAGAATGTTGAACATGCATTCAAATTTACTGCACGTAGGACATTTAAAGGGTTTAAACACCATATGTGGCATTTGTATTTTTTAAATAGCATTTATTAAACATGACTCTACAAGAGTAAACATCTTATACTGTGTGTTGTGTTGTTGTATTGTAATAACATAATTACTGCCCATCCTTAACATTTTGGACCTTTGACGGTAAATAAAATGTTTGTTCTGTAGACTCCTGTTAATCTTTTATATATTATTAATGTTAATTACCCAAAGATTAATCTAAAACAATCAATTCTTGGTGGTACTGTTTTTTTTTGTTTTTTTTTTATATTCTTGACCATTGTACAAACATTGTAAGGGAGCTTTTAGACTCATTCAACATTTGAGACGCCTGGTTCCATTCACCACCACTGTGGCCAAGAAAGCAACATTGCTCTGAATTACTTTGTTTACATCTGGATCCTTTAATTATGTAGTAATTGTGCATAGTGGAATTTCTGTGTAAGCCTTTCCTCTACAGAAGTGGTCCTGGAAGGCTGGATTTGTGGTGATTACATGTTTGCTCAGAGGGTTGAGGTTTGGTAAATCCTCCTCAGTACGTTGATTAGATGTTGCTGGATGAGTCCAACTTTTCAAAATCTTCCTGAAGGGGCTGTGGTTATGAGCACTATAAGGAAGTGGTTAGCATCCATGATGATGGGTCACAGGTTGTTTTTCCATTCATTATTTTGTAAGAAGCTTTGCATGAGTGTTGTGGTGTGTGATGACTGAACATCTGATTGATGGTGAATGTCTGGTCCAGCGTGGAATATGTTGTTCTTGTTCTGGTCCACTTTCTGTTGGCACTTTCTCTAATGCAATACTTTTGGGCTTTTTTGAAACAGTTTTTCGAGAAACAACTGATCAACATGGTCAGAATAAAACAAATAAAACTTGTTTGTCTTGGCCGTCAGCTTGGGCGTTATAAATTGTGGAGCCAGTGTTTGCTGGTCATCATTCTTCTGCACACATCTCAGTATTTGGACTACACTTTGGAGCCAATGTTTGCTGGAACTCCTACACACATTATTTGAATTGAAACAGCACTGACCCACGTTTCCTTCTTGGGTGGACAGAATGAAGTAGACCCAGACAAATGGTTTCTTGTGGGTGCCCTCTTTCATCTGATTGGCCGTCGCTTCTCATGCCCACTTGAATAGCACCCTTGATTTGTACTTTGTCCCCTGGATCCAAACTTGATCGTCGGGGGAGCTAATTTTAGCTCTATAATGCTGCATGGCTAGCAGTCAGGAGATCTAAAGTGCCTGCTGGCCTCTAATCTGCCGTCGCTGCCCGTGAACAGTACAGTCAGAGCAGTAAAGAGGCTTAGTGGGGTCACCTAGCTCTACTTGTGTCTGTCTCGCGCTTTCATTCGGTCGCTCTTTTGTCTCAGCCCTTCCACTCCCTTTCCCCTCCCTCTGCCCAAACCACTCCCTCTGTTATTTTGTCAAAACAGCCAAAGGTTCCCTTAAGCCACCATAGTTTCCTCATCCACTGAGGCACAACCTGTGCTGGACGGGCTGCTGTTTTGTTTTGGAAAACTGAATCGAAAGCATGGTACTGTAATTTAGAAGCCTTTGATAACAAGCTCCGTCCTTCAGGCCGTTTCACACAACCTGACTCATTCACTCAGCGTGTAGTAATCCCATCCCAACTCCTCACAGAGAAGCAGAGAGCCAGTGTCAACAAACCACGCTGGACCGTGGGACACTCCGTGTTGCTGCATCCTCGCTTGAGGACACAGAGGGCAGGAACTGGGAAAACTGGCCCCTGGATCTAACCGCACAAGCAGTAAGTGCAGAAATGGCACAGATACTTCTTTTAGAGCCCTTTAGCATCTTTTTCAAAATGTGATCTTAACTTATCCTAATTAAGTAAATAAATTTTCCCTTGATTTTTTTTTACTTGCTTACTGGTTTGTGCCGCCCCCTAGATGATCATACAGGGGCTTGAACGTACATGCAAACGCCTTAGACACGTGAGGAAAATTATATTTAAAACCTGTTTGGCTAAGCGGTATGTAAGAACTTATATTAAATTGTATACAAATGGTATTAATACATTATATAGTATATTAATACAGTGTCTGAGACCTCTCCTCATCTATATTATGTTGTATTTCTCATCAAAGACCTCTAATACCTTGTCCAGTTCAATCAATATTGCATTAGATTAAATCAGGAGCTGCTGATGGAGATTCACAAACCCATGCAAAGGCTGGAGGTGAAATCTGGAACTGAACCTGTTTTGTACTAACCAGCTCACAAAGCCTCAATTACTTTTTGCAAACAACAAATATTATACATGCATCATGTGTTTGCATTTATTCTAATGTCAGCTTGTGTGTTTGCTAGCAGGGCCCTCACAGATAAATTTCTTTAAACAGTTTGCACAGGAGCCTAAGACTTTTGCACAGTACTGTACATCGCGCTCAGATATTGGAATGCACTTGATACCACATGCTGGGGATATGAGTAATGTGAGTAGGGACTGATTTAAATTATGGCTGTGATCGTGTTCCATCACTACTTTCCATTTGTATTAAGGTCAAGGGGAAGTCCACCCATTTTTCCAAAATTGGACATTGTCAAGCAGTTGAACTAAACAAAGCAATGTATAGTGTTCTGATTTCAGATGCTTCATTCAAGGGAAAATTGTTGTGTCAGTTGTTCACAGTGGCGGTGGCGACAGAAAGCAGACGTCTGTGGGGTTTAATCTATCTAAAAGCCACCTCACAGACGGTTATCGTATGACTCGGTTATGAATATGATGATTGATGAAAGTCTTGGCCTAAAATTTATTTTTAAAATCTATTCATGGTGGAGATGTACAGACTGGGTGTTGTAAGGCACAAATAATCCTTGCAGCAATCTGTATATTTTATTTTATTATTATATGCTTATGGAAATGGCTATATTTTACGTATAGATTGTTTACTTAAAGAACTCTGCCTGACAGCTTTTTTTCATTGCAATAATTTTTGTTTAATTTAGTTGTTTTGCAGAATGTTGAAGAAGCATTCAAATTTTTATTGTTTAAGTTAAGGGTTGTCTTATCTTAAACATTATATTTTTATAATATTAATGAATATGCCCTTTTTTGTCCATTCCAGCTTACTGTGTGTCGTTATAACATAATTATCATCCATCATTTGTTTTGTAGGCCCCCTGGTAGTTCTGGATGATATGGTATAGTGATTATACCACCATGCACCGCCTTTAAGTGTATTAAAAGGCCCCAGTTCACCCCTTGATTTAAAAAGCTTAAAATATGTAAATTCTTTTAGTCTCAAAATGTACAGTCACTCTTCTCATACATTCAGTCCATTTATTTCTAGACATTTTACAGCACTTCAGCCTCACCCATTCATGCTGAAATTCAGAGGAGGGTTTCAGCCCTGTGCTGCCTTTTGAATGAGCTGCAGTAGAGGAGAGCCAATCAGAAAGAAAGATCAGTCTTAAAGGAAACAAATGCAAAACCTTTTGCATCCTTTTGTATTTCCATTTGGGTCTCTACTGCTCCTATGAACTCTCCAAATGCGAAAAAAACATCCATTCATTCAGGAGCTTCTACTATTTGGACGGCTCCCCTATTGTGATGTCATAATGGGGAAATTTGCATAGAACCATCAGTCACCTGTCAAGCCCCCATCCACTAGATTAGTTGAACATCTGCGTTTTTCTGCTGGTTTTACAAGACTCGGAGCACTATGGCTGCAGGCAAAGGCAAGTCACACATGAAGTGTTGTGTCTATCTTGCTCTGGGTCTGACTCTGGGTCAAACACACAGGGCTGGATTGGGCCACAGTTTCAGGTGTGTTAAACGAGCAGCATCAGCTTATTTGCATAAAAGTGACAGAGCCCTTAAATGGGATAGAGCTGGTGAAATCTCTAAGTGAGAGTGATTTTGTGCAAAGAATTTCATAAACATGTTTTGTAGCCCATGGACCTGTTATAACTACAGTGACTTTTGCTAAAATATGTTCCCTTCAAAGGTACAAGAAGTAACAAAAACAGCCTGAGAAATTATTTATGATGTATTGGGACATTTTTGGTATACAAACATTGTATATAAAATTAGAAACAGGAAAACGTATTATATGGCCCCTTAAAACCCTCACGATTAACAGGCAGCCCTAAATTTCTCTCACTACCACGAGAAGTCTGCAAGTTCTCTGAAATAAACCTTTTTATATATACATCTCTTAGAAGTTCTCAATTATGCAGAATTTTGATGAACTTACCTTTTAATTTTTTTTTTTTTTTGCCTGTAATTTTACTGTTTTTTTCCCCTTGCAGTAGCCCTTCTCTGCACCTTTGAACATCAGAATCAGAAAACTTTATTTATCCCAGAGGAAATTGTTCATCACTGGTTTTCTTCCCCGCTCATGGTTAATTAGGAATCTGGTTTGGTCTGCATAGTTTAATGCCTCTGTTTAGAAGTAGGATAGATAAAATGGAGCCACACTGTTAATACACGCTCGTTTTATACAGTCATTCAGTTATGGCCCGTGGTTTTGCTTCTTAACGTGCACCTGTGATCGGTCTGTGATTTCCTTTATTGACACACTGTCTCAGGATGTTCTAATGAAGATCCCTCTCATCCACTGATAATGGCGCACATACTTTTTTTGTCGCTTCCTTCAGTGACATTGCACCTAATTGGCCAGTTCAGTAAGAAAGTCTGTGTCACTTTTACTGGTTTTCCAGGACAGATTATAATCAGCCTGTCTTTGCACACTCACGCTCTGCCTCATGAATCTTCCTGTCACTTTAATGGCAAAAATGGAAGAACTCCGGTTTGAGCTGGTTGATTTATGACTGTGTACAGGCTGTGAACCCGGTGTCCCCCCCACCACACTCTTGGGAAACCTTTTTCCTAGAAGTGTCCTGCACAACTTGTAACTGCCCGAAGAACCGTCCCGCTCTGGCCGTTTGATAGAAATAGCCACTAATCTGATGGAGCTGTGCTGTCATAGAGCTCCGTGATGTAAGTGGTAGAGCCCCACAAATCTCATTTGCCAGTGTACTAGCCACATTAGAGCACATCGGAAAATCTTAAGAGGCAGAGCAGAGATTAAAGTTGTTTGTGTAGCTCTTCCCCCTCTGCATAATGTTACTAGTGTTGTTGGCACTCAGTGTGGCAGTTCTGCCAGTGGTGGGTAATGGCTTTTGGGGATGTGAGTAATGCACTGCAGAGCTGTTTTCACACGCTGTTGTGATGCAGAGCTGGGTGGTGTTATTTGTCATATGTTACTTTTAATGCACAAGTTAGGGATTAAGATTTAACTAATATTCCAATAACAGTGGAACATCATTACCAGTAATGATTTTTTGGGGGGCTCCGGAGCTAACCGGAAAATACTTCAGTAGAATAAAGTAGCATAATAGTGAATGTATTTATGTAGTAACATAAATAATAGAACCTTCTGGACAAAAGGAGCTCCTATCAGTGTTTATGCAGCGTTAATGTGATTTAACAGCTGCATTTTCAAACGGTTGATGAAGGTCATTTTGAGCCAACCAATGAGAAGTTTGGATGATGGATGGGCTTAAGGGCAAAAATGAATGCTTGGAAATTTGAACAGTACTGAAACATGTATCCTGAACAAACAGAGCTACTGTCAGTGTTAATTTAGCATGAGTGTATGGTAACAGTTGCATTTTTCTAACGGCTGATGCTGGACCTGCATCAGTGGGAGTGATTGGAGCAAAGTTTTGCATGTCATTTTCACACATTGCTCCTCCCTCATTGTATATCCAGGAAACAATTTACAGTAGCTCTTTATTTTTCAAAAAAGTAGTAAAATACCCTCACCAAATTGTGATGAGTAGCTTCAGTAAAAGCAGTATTGAGATTGGGATGAGGACCCATCCCTGCATGTCAGTATCAGCAGATTACTCAATGTTTACTCAGTTATGGTTAGATCACTGCTACAATATTAAAAACACTTTGCTCTCTCTAGGATGTTTCTGAATTCAGGCGTGGCTAGTTGCTGTGTGGTGGCCTCAAGCCAAATTCGGTTGCATCTAATTGCAGTCATTAAGTTTGGGTTTCAGTCCGATAATTGAAGGCTGACGCTTTGAAGTGAAGTGATCATTCACCGTTACATGGTAAAAGCTATTTTAGATGCACAGATAGTTGGACGCTGTGGTGCAGGCTTGTAAGCAATAGGACAGTGACTATTTTTGTTTTGGCTCGAACTCCAGTTGTTTGGATTGGAAGTGCAACAACAACTTCTGAGGTTAAAGTGCAGAATGTCTGTTTTTATTTGAGAATTTTTGAGTTTGCACTGGCTGTAAGAGAGAAACTGGCATTTACAAATAAACCACCTGTTTCATGGTTTCATAAGTAACTGGACTGATTAAACTAATATTAAAAATAAAACTTTTACGGCTGTGCAAAAATATTGATGTGTCAGTATATCAATCTACATTATATCAAAGTAAGTAAAATATATCAATTAAAATGAAATTTCCCCCTGTACTTTAGGTGTGAGTGCTATGTGCTCTAATTCAGGGGAATAAAACTCCAGTCCTGGTATTACAGTGACATCCCAGCAGTGACCTCCTGAGCAGCAAGGTGGAATAAACACTGCCGCTCTGGGAAAACATCATCAGCACGTGTTTTTCTCAGACAGCTTGGACTCTATTAATCTCTTCTGATAATTTAAGCAGTTCAGCACAGACTCTCAAAAGGGTGCTTGAACATCTACAGATGTTGCAGGGGCTTGGTCGCCCCCCCTCTGTGTTAAATGGAAACTGTCTCAGATATGCTAAATTTGTAGCAATAGTTCTAACTGTGCCTAAAAGCATTGTTTCTTATGAAAAATCAGGTTAGTTGATTATGTACGTGTTTGTAATGGTACTGATGCTTCTGAAAAAGACAGAACACATGCAAATGCCACAACTTCACACCATAATGGCAGTTTCTGTTTATTCTCTATTGTTTATACTCCGATTTAGTCTATAGATTGCATATTGCAAGTAATCTTTTTTTACATTGTGTATGTTTGTTGATTTGTTCATTTTATTTTCTAATTCCAGTATTGCATTGTCTAAGGAGTGAGTCAGGGTTACGTTTCGCTGCATGTTATGTAACTGTGTATGTGACAAACATCTTGAATCTTGAGCAATGGCAGAGCACTCCAAAGGCAAATGCCACTATTTCACACAAGGCTCTTTGGGCCATGAGGTAAAGATGCAGCCACACAGTTGAGCAGCCAGTCGTCAAATGTCTTCTAGTATCCTAAAATGGGGGGACTAAGTAGGTTTCTTTAAACAAGCCTGTAATTCTTACACAGCTCCCTGATGTGGACATCAGCACCCTCGAATTAAAGCTGACAGTGAGTGCTGTCACTGTGTAGTCCTTCATTTCAGTCCTTCACACGCACATCAACACAGCACATCTCATGCCAGGTCTTGGCGCATTCCCATGCGTGTTCAGTGTGAATGATGGATTTTTATGCTCAAACGATGGTGAACCCTAAACTGAAGTCACATGTGACTTTGCTTCTATTTTAGTGCTGATCTCTCCCCAGACCCCTTGTGTTTACAGAGAATGCGAACAACATCTGCGGTCCGGAACTTGGCGCAGAGCTCCACGCGGATGGCAAGATATCCCACCTCCTAGGCTCTTGTTTGTATAATGGAGCCAATTGATACGACAACGCTTTATTAATATGCTTTTGATATCAGGGGGCAGATTTTCACACCTGAGACACCCCGCTTTAATTTTGCACCACAAGTATGCTTTCATCTAAATGTGATGCTGTTAGCGGAACGGTGTATGAAAATGTCCCCCAATTCCTGTAGATGCAGTTCATGAAATGAAAGCAACCCAATTTCAGCTTAAGGAACCTGCAGCACAGCTGAATGTAAAAGGTGCCGTTTTGTATAATAATGAGTAACGGCTTAATGAAATGTTCTAATTCGGAAGGAGCAATATTTTGAAAGGTATTCAGTGCTCAGTGATGGGGAACGCATCTTAGATACATTTAGACCCCCCCAGCTCCACCCCCAGCTCCATTCCCCTTGCGCCATTATAAGGACGTGTGATGTAAGGACGATGAGTCATACTCGAGTGGGTGCTGCGTGAACAAATGGTAGCAGCACACACTGTCCCGTTTTACACAGACTCGTCTCCTCTCGCTGCTGTTTACACAGGTTTTCGGCCGAGATGAAGATTTTATTGCCAATATTGCTAAACATTCCAGTGGTGATATTATTAGCTGATGTAATTAGTGTGAATGCCTCCGCATTGACGGTAGGGTTTTTCTTCAGTTATTTATGTATTTTATCATTATTCTCTTTATAGCCAAAGAAATGCGCCGCTTCCCCTTTGAGCCTGTTTGGAATTTTGAAACGGCTTCAACAATAAAACATCGAAATCACCAGGCAGCACCATAGCAATCACCTAGTAACAACCACCATTACCATAGCAACTACACTATCACAATTTGTTTTCTCATGGAAACGCAATTCAGTTCATATTAATTTGTTTTGCATTGTTACATTTTATCAACCCAAGTCTAATTTATGTTGCAGAATTGAGCTTTCTGGTACTAATTTTTACTTTCCTTCTCAATCAGTCCTCATCATAGGAAAAAAGGATTTGAGGTTATGCTCTTGCCAAAGGTTGCGTTTGGAGTATAATTTGATCCTTGCTTGTTCACATTTACCAGATTAAATCAGTTTGTTTACCAGTTATTAGTCTTTATGTGCATAAATACTGATCAGTCCTAAGGGCCAGTTTTATCAGCTGGTCAGACCCTAGTTTTCCTCCTTGTAGAGTCTCAAACCTTCCTTCGCGAAGTGATGCAGCTGTGTGCAAACACGTGACACGCTTTTCAACCGGTCGCTCGCGCTCGCCATGGTGGGCCCCATGCTAGGGAGTGCCTCTCACCCGGCCCACCATCAATAGACTCCCTGCAGATGGGCAATGCTCATGATTTGCCATGTCAGCTCGAGATGAACACATCACTGGAAGTGTTAACAGATGCTCGGAAATGAGGGCAGAGTGGAGGTGAGGGAATTTTTTTCCTGGTGCTAATCCATCACTGCAGTGTCCAGCAGGTCCGTCTTGAAAAAGATCAGCAGGCCATGATGGGAACCTGCTACTCGAAACCCACGAGCTCAGCAGGCCCACAGGCTCAGCAGGCCATTTACATTTGGAGCCCGCGACTTTGTGAGCGCTACCTTCAAAGAGCTGTCCTTCTATTTAAAGGTCGAATGCCTGCAAGCCCCATTCTCCTCTATATGCTTAAGGCACTCTGCTGGATGCTGCTCCTGTAGCGAGGCATTGAACCAGGGAACCCTACATCCTCATTTTCATCCTTGACTCCCAGCCAACCTAACCCTCCTATCGGTTTTCTCCCGTAACGAGATGCCCGTGTGGCTGCCGAAGTTTGACCCCTCTTGCGCTCTCTGAGGTGAGGGGACACTATTGAGAAACAAGAGCCGCATTGAGCAGGTGAAGAGAGCAGAATTTGCTGCATACTCAAGTTACCCAGTGAGAAATAGCTTGTCTTCGGTTCTCTCCACACATTGCCCGCGAGGCATGTCTCCAGCAAAAACATTTAATTGGTGTTTACTTGGCCAGAGAGCATTAGCACATTACTAATTTACATTAGGTAATGGTTCTTGAAACTTTAAAAGGGTCCCTCACCCTGTCTCATTTACAAAAGAAGTGGTTTGTCTGTGTCGTTGCTCCAGAAGTGTATTTTTGGTTGATTTTTAAATTGCGTTCCTGGTATGTGGAGCATCTCCTTCATTTTCTCTCCCAGAAACAAAACTGATGTATTTAGGTCAGGTTGGTAGAATTTAACCAGAGGCATCTTTCTAGCTTTGGTGTAGAAAACCCAATCAGCCGGTGATACTGTCCCCCCATATTATTCATATTTCATCCAGGATCATTACACATGCACCCGTTTCTGCAACCACTTGGTGTACACCTCAGTGTTGTTGTTGTTTACTGACCAGACCTGTAAACGCCCTCTGAGTGGGGCTGGGTTCGGCTGTGTGCTTTGCATTCCCACCTTCTTCGCCTGATCAGGCATTGTCCTGCATGTCTTTTTGTCTCTGTGGATCGAGAACTAAATAGGGTCATTTTGTTTCCCATTCATGTCCCCCAGGCATCACCTTGCATTGTTATATGTTTCTAGGATTGCCTGTGTGATATAATGAGTATCAGCATTTCTAATTAGCCGCTAATTAATAGAGCAGCATGAGTAATGAACATAGACAATAGAGCATGGCAACCCTGTTGTCAGCCTATGTGTTTTCCTTGATGACTACAATGCTTTTGTCGTCTACCTTAAAATGAATGTGTTTCAGTTTGTCGGACAATTGATTCTATTGAGGTCTGAACTGCATCTGCTTTTATCAGACATTGATTGTTTTGTAGTTAAGGCCTGTAGGACTGTTACATTTTTGAATAGAATTTGCATCTGGCCCAGGACTTTTGTGCAAGTTAAACACAGGGCTTTCAAACTGAACAATAAAGGATTTTTATAAAGGAGCATTTGCGTATTCATAAAGGGTATTGATTTTATTTGATCTAATTTTATTAACTGAATACAGCTTGAATGACAAAAGTATTGAATGTGTTTTATATCCTTACTTTTAAGGGATTGTATAACCTCCAACCGTCAATGCAGTAACTCATGAATTTGTTAGTACGAAGACCAAAGATTGAACATAATGAACACCTATTGAAACAAATTGAATTTTAAATTGTTAATCAAAATGTTCTGTCCTGAGTATCTGTCGTCTACCCTATCCTGTGGAAATGTCTGTCAGTAATCAGTGGGTGCTTCCTATCTTAGTTAGACATGGGGGTTATGGCTTATGCCTTGGAGACACCTGCACTCAAATGAATGAACATTTTCTGCATTTTATAAATGTAGATTTTTTTTGGAGGAGGGCAGCTTAGCAGACAACAAAGCCAAAAATATTTAATATAATTATAGCTCGGTAGAGTCAAGATCTTTTTGAAAACCCAGCCTTCAGAATCAAACATCAGAAAATGTACATTATTATATTCTGTGTGAAAATGTATCACAATACAAAAAGGTTATTGGTATATTGTTACACTCCTACTAATGATGGACTATTGATTTGACTACACCAGACCTCTCAAAGTCTGCGGTGCATTATCATATATTGTGATGCCAACAAGGTGTGTCTCGTGTAGATGTAATGCATTGTGGAGAATCAAGTTTTTATTAACACGTAATGGACACCAAAGAATAGGCGCTCCTGCTGTCTCCCTGCTGTACAAATACAGTTTTTCTTCGCTTAAATTGAGTTATTCATTTGTCTTGAATATTGAAATATTGGGAATCGCTTGGGAATACTGAAATATCGTGTATCAAATCCTGAGCTGGTCTGGCACTGATCTGTGCTTCCAGGTTTTTTGAGCTTAGTAGGCTGAACAGCAGCTAGACTGGCTGACCACTGTATCCAACAGGTCATCTGTTATCCAGTGACACTGTAGATGTGTCAGATGTCTCTTCTGAGAACTGGAGCCTGTAAAGAGTGTAGATTGGTCTAGAACTCTGTAGGCTTACACAGCACTGCGCTGAGGTTTTGGAATTAATGATCATCTTAAGAAAAAAAAAAGTAATTTGAGAGAGGGTGCGTTCATAGCATTGGCCCTCCCACCATTTTCCTTCCACTTTATTTTAAGACACATACACGTGTTTGGATTTTGAACATTGATTGTGTTTTCCCCAAAATACTCCTAAAGACCATCACACACAATTACAGTGCCACACCATCAGAACCATCTAAAATCTGTCCCACTTATTTACTTCACTTTAGGTAAGCACCAGGTGATTGTCAATGCTCAAGTAGAAATGCTGTATGATCGATTTTGAAGGAATTGAAATACAAATGCTTCATGTTGGAACAGTCAGTGGGCCACTCTACCTCCTCTGGTGGGCTACGACTTCCAATAAAGATTGTTTCCAATCACAAACATGGTTTCCTTGAGTGGTCGCTCCTCCAAGCACAATAACTCAAGTTCTATCCTCCATGTCTTCTTGTTATTGGAAATTGGACTGTTGAAACAAGTTTGTAAAATGGAGGTCAGGACAACAGGTGCAGGGCCATTTCACGCCGACGACACTTTTGGGAGCTTTCCCAGAGAATGTGTCGTCAGGCAGGGTGTTCATGCCACGAGCAGTAATTGGATCATGGCCTCTCCTTTCCTGTTCAGTTTATTTCTCTTCTACATTGCCGTGGTCCTATGACCTCTCTGCCCTTTCAGCCTTGACGACAGGAGAGGACATGCCTGGAGGATGAGCAGAGCAACTCCCACGAAACATTGTGCTGCACCCATCAAACCTGTTATGCCTCCTTTCCTTCAGGGTTGGGTTCGTGCGACTGGAGCATTGGCATGGGATGCCAAGAATTTAATGCTTTGGGAACAATGAGGAATCTCATTTGAAAAACAAATCTTCTAATAACATTAAGGGATTACTTGATAAAAATAAAAAAAAAAGAATTAAAATGGTCTTGATGTCTCTATAGTGATTCGCTGCCAGTTTGCATGGTAATGTTTTTTTGGATTTCTCAAACAGGGAGAAATGTAAAATGTTTTTACCACATTTTTGGTCTTTTAAAATCTTTCCTTTTTTTGTATTTCGGGACATTTCTTTTTAGGGATCAGTATTGTATTCTATAATAAAGTGAATAAAATCAGTACATTTAATAAGGTTCATGTAATTACATAAATTCCTCCAAGATCAGTTTCTGATTCTATTTGAAATATTTTTGCTTTTTTATTATTTTTATTGTTGAGCCATTAATGTAACACATCGCTTGATCAGTATCCCAGATAGTTCACACTTTTGCCTTAAGCCAGCTTGGGCTGGGCCTTGAAGTCAAGTACCTTTTAATAGTGCTGACTGACCTACTTCAATACTAAAAATGCTTAACTAAAACAAACTGCACTATCTTAGTCTTAGTTGTTTGAGGCAATAGGTTTTTATGTTCTGGTTTGCTTTGTAAATTATATTCTGTAATCGTGTGATTAACTTCAGAGCTTCTTGAGTCTGCAGTCAGTTGCAGTGAGCCAAAGCGTTGACTTTCAGCACCTCAGGTTTAAACCAGATCCCTTTTTTGACCTAAAAACCCACATTATATTGTTCAGCAGTGGGTATCAATATTTTTGATGTATTTTGGACAACACACCTGAAACCAGTAATCGGGGTATTTGGTGCAACGACTTGTGGAAGTGTGGATAGCAAAAAGTGGACTGAGAAGTTCTTTATAGTTAAGATGAGAAACGGGGTCCTCGAGTTACAACACGGATCTTTTACTTAAACCGCGATGTAACACGAATTTTTGTGTTAGTCAAAACACACCCTAGCCTGAGTCACTTACCACAGAAAAAGGAAAACTCCCTCCCTTACTCATACACTGTTTCTGCGTATTCTTTCACTGCAGCAACCAAACTAATTCACCCACGTAGTCCGTATATTGGAGGCTAATGCTGTAAGCCGAGTGGGAGTGGGAGTGAGCATTGTATACTAGAAACATCATATGTTACAGACACCCTATATAACATACGGCTGGTCCTTACGAAAAATAGTGATGGCATTGTTTCTGTTTTCTGATAGTCGGTCAAATCGGCCTTGGCACAGCGGGCGCGTGTGTGTGTTATCTCCCTTTATCATCCCTCAACTGGATGCCTTTGGCTTATGTTGGGATGTTCAGGGTTTAGTGGTAGTGTGCAGTGTTTGAGAAGTACTCTGATTGAATCAGCGAGTAAACTGACTTTGCTTTTGATCATATCAGTTTAACCTCGTTAGGAATTTCGATTGGAGGGAAAGTCACCTCACAGTTGTTGCAGCTACTCAGTTCTGTTTTATTTGAGTTCTGTGCCAGTTAGATTGCAGCCTGCTCTATAACCTTGGCAAGGCCTTGAAGTATGTGTTGGTGCAAAGGGAGCAATGTGTGTTGTTGTAACCTGCGTTTTGTATGATGGTGTTAGAGCGAAGTCATTTATATTAAGGAACTTCTTTCTTTGCACATAATTTCCACCATTTATCCTTTTTAAATCATCTCTCATGCTTCTATGAATTCATAATCTCAGATTTTGCTTTAAAGTCTCATTTTGTTGTTCCTTTATTTACCAGCACTTAGCAAAATTAATCAGGGCCGCAGACCTGCAACAATATGAGGAAAACATGTCTACTCAAAGCTCCTGTTGAATCAGGCTATTAGCAGAATGGAATCCAGACAGTTTCTAAACACAGACACTCAAGATATTCGAGGGGATTCCTCTCTGTTTTCTGCCAGATGCTCCTTTTTTACAAATGCAATGCTATTAACAGTGTAATTTTTTTTGTTCTGTGTTTTTTTTAATATTATTATTATTAAGGCACTCTGGAATGAACTTCAAAGAATGGCATTTAACTAGAGATGGCATTCTTTTTTTAAAAATTAAAAATATGCAAAAAATGTTCAGTACTTGGTATCGAAATCAGGTTACTGACCTGTTTTAAGGACACCCATCATCCATCACACCTTAAACAGGTATTCTGGGTATTTATTGTTTTAATGACTTGGAAGGGTGGACAGCAAAAAATGCGGAATGTCTGGTGAGCTTGAGAACCAGTTTATAGCCAAGATAAGATATGGTTTGATGTCAGTGAGTCCATATGAAAAATACTTTGTTAGTGATGGCACTGTTTGGTCGTTTTTATTTTGTGCGTCCTGTAAACCTTTTTTGGCATTTTGGAATGCAGTATTAAGCTTTTTAACTGATGGCATACGATGGCATGACTACAGCTACACTTCTGATAAAATAACAGTGTTGAAACAAGGCAAATGTAAAGCTCGCATGGTGTACCTGTCTGGGAACAATCAGTTCCAGGAACTTTCCACTTGCGGGTTATCAAACTGCTTGCTCTGACTGTGATGAATAAGGTCTTTGCTGGGTGTAAGTGTCATTTTCTGTCTGAGTATTACTGGTATTACTGAGTACATTTGTTCCTGCAAACTAGAGATGTCTCGTTTACCTTCACCATAGTTCCCAGTTTGCAGTTTGTACAAGTTAATTTTTGTCTTTTTGCACCATTAAATAACCGCAGTGCACAAAGCAAGTTCCATACAGCCAGGGCCGTATTAATTCAGTGTCGAACAACTTGACAAGTCCACACAAGCCCTGACCTCAACCCCATCCAACACCTTTGGGATGAGCTGGAATAGAGATTGTGATCCTGGCCTTCTAGTCCAACATCAGTGCCTGACTTTATTAATGCTCTACACAACGCATGGACAATAATTCCCACAGAAACTCTAAAATCTTGTGGAAAGCCTTTTAGGAAGAATGGAAATCCATTGAAACTGCAAAGGGGATCAACTCCATATTAAAATCTATGTATTTGAATGCAATTTAAATAAAGTCCCTGTTGCACTAATGGTCAGGCAGCCCAATGCTTTTGTCCATATTGTGTATATATAAGCCTAATTACATATACATATTTGCTATATTTATAAAAGTGTATGCTTTGTTCATATGTGTTGTTACACAAGAGACTGTGGTAAATTTCTGAACCAAAAAGTGTCTGAATGCTTATTTGTTGTCACTGTGATACATGTCTGTTCTCTGAGGGTTCCGCTCAGGCGTGGTATTTGTGTCTTGGGTCCAAATGCCAATAGTAAAGTTTATTCAGGCATTATTTCAGTTGATGCAGGTGGACATGCTCATCAAGGTCAGTAATCCAGTTTGCCTCTGCAGCTCCCTCGAGGCTGCTTGTCTGCTTGGCATTGCTCATGTGATCGTTATCTATGTCCATCACACATTAACCTGTCTCAAGGAGCCCGGGGAGCTCCTGCTGGATTAAACTCATAGCTCCGATTAACTCAGGAGATTACAGCCAGCCATCATTCATTCCATTCAGTGGCCTTTTTGCTTTCCAAGTGCACTTTCACCACAGACTGAGATACTTTCCATGGTGCTTTTCTTTTGAGACACATCAAAAAATTGCCTTGAGCATCAATTACAGCTTGACAACTACATCTCATGCTGTTCACAAGTCGACTTATTGGCTGTTCAGAGGCATCCCACTCTTCTGATCGTCGGCCCTTAGGCTCTACACGCCAACCTAGCTGATCCCGAAGGTTTTCTATGGGATTCAGGTCAGGAGTCAGACGACTCCATTTGAGGTACCCCAGTCTCCAGCAGCAGTTACTTAATAATGCAAACTTGATGAGCTGCAGAACTGTTGTCCATAAGAAAGAAATTAGGCCTGTGTTGTTCATGCAGTAGCACAAAGACTGGATTAGTGATGTTATTCAGGTAGTATGGGCTTGTCGCTGTGCCATTCACCAAGTGTAGGGCAGTTCTGCACAGCTGCCCACACTAACGCCGCTACCCCATCACCACTACAACATCGCTACTAGAACATCGCTGCTACCACATCGCCACTACAACATCGACGCTACCATATCGCCACTACCACATCGCCACTACAGCATCGCCACTACAACATCGACGCTACCACATCGCCACTACCACATCGCAGCTACCACATCACCGCTACCACATCACCGCTACCACATCACCGCTACCACATCACCGCTACCACATCGTTGGTGGCTGTCATCACTGCTCAATGTAAATTGACTTTCATTAAAGAACAGCACTGAGACCCAATAGTCCCTTGTCCAGCATAAATGCTCCCTGTGCCTGGTAGTGGGGTCAGGTACTATTGGAGGTTGTTTAGCACGCAGAATACACTGATGTAAACAGTTTTGAATGGTCTGATATCACACTTGGGTGCTTCTCATCTACCATAAATATGCCTGGATTTGAGGGGCATTCCTCCTCTGGTTCCACAGAGCTCTTCACAATGAAGTTGTCACCAGTGTGGGATGTGGCCAAAGGATGTCCACTTCTATGCCTTTCTGGGACTCTTCCAGTCTCCCTGTATCTTTGATGACACTCTGTGACACTTTGTAGCCACTTCCGCCTGAGAACATCCTGTTTGAAGCCTCGCAATGGCAATGTACTTTTGATCACTTGTTAGTAGTTATCTGGATCTCATAATGTGAAAATGTGAACAGCATGATGAGGAGGACTTTTTAAATACCAATTCTGATTGAACCCGGAAATTATTTGTAAATTCATGGATCAATCACCTGTTGTGACATTAAGCTCGGAGAACAGCAAGTTCTGTAAAAAGTACTGAAACATTGAACAGTTTGATATGCACATTCTAACATTTCGGGAAGGTCTCCTGTAAAGGTTATAGGGCATTATAGGTTCATCCTGAAATTTCACCACAAAATTTTGTGTTAGTGGTGTTAACACTTTAATTTCTATCAATAACTCACAGAAAAAATAATGTTCTTTCATTCCAGCTGGTGGTTGAACAAGCTTTGTGCTGTACTGGTGAAATTCACCATGTCTGTTGGTACCCGACAAAGCAGTGCCCTGAGTACATGTGCTGGCAGAATTTCTCAGTTGACTGCTTTCTTTGAAGCACATTCTTGTGGTGAGGAAATTGTTGGAAGATGTCATTTATCGTGATGATGGTAACCTGTTGTCCCATCGCCCACCCACAAGAGTGAGCATCAAATGGAACGGTGAAGGCAGGTGTGAGGGGCCCTGAAGGATTCCCCAAGGCCTTGTTGGGGTCTCTGTCTCTCACACACTCATAGACCAGCCCTGCGGCTTAATTTGAAAATGCCTGGAATGCAATTCTGTGTATGGTGCCGATCAGTCCAGTGAATTAAGGACCTCGCTGCTAGAGTGAATGACATGGCCAATTGCTCCAGACTTTTTTAGGACATCAGAAGCACCGTCTGCCCCTCTGCACTGAGTTTGTGCCAAGGCTATTTATTTATTTAATTTTATGTGGAGAGCTCTTGTGGTGTCTTCAAGTTTTATTACTATGTATGTCACTACTTATGTAATGGGATCATCAACTGCAGTATCACTGTTCATGTCTATTGCATTTAGTGACCAACTCGGGATAGAGAACGACTCCAAACCCCTGTTTGTGTTACCGGTCAACTACTGGTTCAGTTATTTTATTGATCTTTTGTGTTTGCACTGTATGGACAAAAGTTGTGGATACACTGTATGGACTGTATGGTCTAGCCCATGGGTTTGGGCTAGACCCCTTACTTCCAGTGAAGGGCGATCTTAATGCTTCAGTGTACCAAAACATTTTAGACAATGCCAGGCTTCTAACTTTGTGGACCCAGTTTGGGGAAGAACCTTCTATTCTAGCAGAACTGTGTCCCAGTGCACAAAGCAAGCTCCATAAAGACATGGCTGGATGAGGTTGGTATAGAAGAACTTGACTGGGCACAAATTACCACAGAAACTCCAAAATCTTGTGGGAAGCTGTTAGGGCTGCAAAGGGGACCAACACCATATTCAAGTTTATGAATTTGAATGCAATATCATTATATTCCCTGTTGGTGTAACAGTTAGGTGTCTCAATACTTTTACCTGTACTGTTGTAATGGTTTATATCTGCCTCTCTACTGACCACAGCTTTTTGTGAATATAGCGTGATTTATTTAGTACAAAGTATTTTATGTACTTTTTTTTTGGTGTCGTCTTTGTATCTCTGCAGTCATAGCAAAAACAATTTCCTCTGGGATTTTCTGATTCTGATTATTATAACTGTTGATGAAACTTGCACATCAGCCAGGTAGCATAAAAGTTTAGACCAGTGTGAGAGGATGACGTGACTGACTCTGAAACAAAGTTGCAATACTCTGGCGCTGCACGTCAGAGGTCGATGTCTGGCCTGCTGTATTGACGAGGAGCAGGCTGATGTAATACAAGGATCTGGTCCCTCTGGCACGGAGATCAACAGATAGCAAGAGGCCTGCTGCGCACTGTCTGCCAGGGCTACTTTCTGGCATGAACATATGCGCAGAGTGCTGTTTGTGTAGGCTTTTGTTTGCTTTGCTTGCTGGGGTTTGTTTGCTCTATTTTGGGACATCTGTCACATTGTAGTGCTTTTTCTGAGAGTAACTCAATCAGGCAGGTGAGGGTGATGGGTTGACAGCTTGACAGATTAAAGATGTACCTTTCCGTTTCTCCCGTTCTCATTTGAAATTGACCTTAATTTTGTTGCCATTGCTTGATGAATGGAGCAACACATAAAATTCCTCAAATTTCAATAACAGATGTTATACCGTAAATTCCAGACGATAAGCCGCTACTTTTTTCCCAAATTTTCCCAAATTTTGAACGCTGTGACTAATGCATGTTTTTTTTTTCTTTTCATGACGCTAAAAACATTTTGCCTCGTAATCAGACCCAGCACCAGGCACGGATTTGTCAGTAAAAAAACGCATAAGCAACATAATTTGTGTGTTACTGATGCGTACGTATAGATGAGACACATGCGGTTTATAATCCGGGGCGGGTTGTACAAGAACAAAATTGATCTTTCTAAAATTAGAGCATGCGGCTTTTAATCAGGTGCGCTCTGTAGTCCTGTAGTACTTTGTAGTGACCAATTAAAAACCAGCAATGTGGGCAGTTCAGCTGCAGCCTTCTTTTGGTCTTGCCGTCGAGCAGCATGGGTATGGCTCTCTTTATTTGTAATGGAAAAGCATTGGTTCGCGGTGTGGCGCAGTTTCTTGTGCCAGTGGAAAAAAGCCATGAACACTGTTGATACTAATCCTGGTTCTCTCCCTCTCTCTCCCTCTCTGTTCCTCCAGGAGGCAGCCGTAGGGGTGCGTCCCAGTACCTCCTGGGCCAGGATTGATCGGCTGGCTGGTGAGCGTGGCTGGCGGCGGACTGGCTCCTCCCCCTCCCGGCGGCAGCGTGCGCTCTCAGCTGCCCCCGTGCACCCCGCGCTCGCCAGGCCTGCGCGCCCGAGCCCATGCCCCCGGTGCCACGCGTTGCCCCAACGCCATGTGCGTCCCGCACACCATGGAGGCGGGCAAGCACAGCACAGGCCAGGACCAGGGCAGCCGCGGCGGCGTGCCACTGGAGCCGTTTGTTCACCAGGTGGGCGGCCACACCAGCATGATGCGATACGACGACCACACCGTCTGCAAGCCGCTCATTTCCCGAGAGCAGCGCTTCTACGAGTCGCTGCCGCCCGAGATGAAGGAATTCACGCCAGAATACAAAGGTAAACCATGAAACTGGGCACTGAGTGTAGATTTTGATGGCAAAAGCATTATAAGGCAAGGATGATTGGTTGAAAAAAATAAGAGTATGGTCTCTTACCTAGAACCCAAAGTACTATAAGTACAATATTTTACTAATCATACTGCCATTCCATAAGCTCCTATGCTGTATGCATTACTTATAATAATAAATACAAATTACATAATGTATACAGATTGTATGTACAGCATATCAGTGCGTTCCTTGTGGAAGCCCAGTATTACTTGTTTTTCCATCAGAAATCTTTTTCTGGATGTTATCACCAGAGGTGGCTGTCAGCTTTTTCCTATGTTGATACTGATTTCAGAATTCCTTGTGTTGGTGCCATTGCTGTTACCATTGGGATAATTTTCTTTATAAACTAAGCTTAAAACTCTTAATGTAGGCCATCATGCTTGTCAGGTTCTCCATATGAAAGATTGTTATTTTTGAAACTCAACTGCACTAAATTGTGAAGCGTATGCAAAGGACTGCAAGTGATGTCATGTGTACGGCAAGATGATTCTGGGATTTGGAAATGTTTTCTTGGCCTTAGTCAAATGTTTAATGAATGATTCACATTAAAAGCTGCTGAGCGGCTGTACTGTAATCCCTCTTGGCACGTCTGGGGTCATTTTTAGACACTTACAGCAGCAGCTATAAAGGACATCAGATGTTGGGGGTGCAGGCGAGAACAAGTCTCTTGGCTAAATATGGCGTGTTTACAGAAATGGTCGTTAAGACCGTAGTCCCTGTTACGCAAATGTCATAAAGTCTCTGTTTCCCTTGCTCATTTCCTGTGCTGCCCTTACACTCCTACTGTTTCCACTGCAGCCCATGGACGGCAGAATTCACTGTAATTCTTTACTCAGCTGCTCCAGTGTCCCATGTTCTAGAGACCTTACTTAATATGAAGAGCTTTTTCTTCTGGACCAGACATTTCAAGACCCATGTCCTGCACTTTTCTTCTCATATTTAGAAAATGTGTGTTCTTCTACATAAAGCATTTACCTTTACATTTACAGCAGTCTTCCTGGAGCAACATGAGGTTAAGGGTCTTGCTCATTTATGACTGATGTTGGACGAGGAGGCCTGGCTCGCAATCTGCATTCCAGTTCATTGTAAAGGTGCTGGATGGGGTTGAGACCTCCAGCCATGTCTTCATGGAGCTTGCTTTGTGCACTGGGACACAGTCATGCTGGAATAGAAAAGGTTCTTCTCCAAACTCTGAAAAAATCATGCTGTTGTCCAAAACGTCTCTGTTTGCTGAAGCACTGGAAGGTGTCTGCTAATACTTTCTGTCCATATAGCATACATGCATCACTGTGTGTGTTTGTGGTTTACGTTCTACATCAAAAAAGAGGCAGAATCTGTTTTGCACCGGCCCTTAAATAGACATAAGGCAGACGGGATCAAGGGCAGCTGTTTTGCAGAAACACAGAGGAAGGGACACGCTCATTAATCTAGACTTTAAAACACTTCCTGCGGCCTGCTGCTCGTCTACCTCCTGATTTTGTTAAAGCCAAGCTACTCCGGGTTTGCAGCCATGAAAAACAGATCACTGAGGGCCAGGTTGGCCGCATGGAGACGTTATGACAACTATTGTCAGAGCAGCTGAGGCAGAGCAGTGCCTGATGACCGATGACTTTAACCTGGGAGGAATTCGTCTGTGTAACTGGCCGGGCTTTTCCAGCGCCTGATATTTGCGCATGGAGAACACTCCTCTGTTCATGTGCAATGTGATCCTCATTGTTATCCTCTCTGTTTGGGAAGGGTACCAGCGTATTGCCATCAATCACCAGGCCTAATAAAAGCACTGCAATTGCCTTTGCTCTGTCTGTCTTGGTTCCTGCTGATAAGGCAGTAGCATCTCCCCCCCCATCAGTGTACAATGCTGCGAGACAACACTTTGTGGTCACCCTTTATTTTGGTGCTTATGTCTAAATGCTCTAACTGCTCTAACCCTGTTTGGTCTATTGATCTTGTTCAGTATTTCAGTGTATCATTTTGTTCAGTAGTATTGTTTTAATATAAATCCCAAAATTTGAAAGGGCTAGAATTAATGACTTAATTTCTAACCTAATGTATATAGTCATAAAACGTTCATAGTGTTATGAACACATTTTTAATGAGTTACAGTGGAAGATGATAAGAAATTTGATAAGAAAGCTCATTAACAGCCTGTAAATGACTGAGATCCGCCAGGAGCAACCTACTAATTGGCAAATCATCTGTGTTGAATCCTCAGTCCAGCAAAAGTGGGTATAGATTTATGGAATTTATTTGTCAGGAAGAAGTAGTTGTAGTCTCAAACTGCTCAGCCCCATTGAACACTATAAACACGCTATACTCTTTTTATAAGTGTATGTATGTGAAACAAAATGTAATTTAGGCTGGTTCCGGATATTGTGTGTACATCCTATCCCTGTAACAGTTTATTGCATTAGGTTTAAACTTTAATCTTTCGGCTCCTAGTTTGCATGCGGTTTGCTCTGAGGCCTAATATGTGCAGATTGTTTGTCCTTAACGCGGAAGCATACGTGACATTGATCAAAGCTTGTCTCTCAAAGCCCAGTTAGCGCCCAGCCTGTGCCTCCCGCCCACCCCGGTGTCATCATGTTAGATTCATGACATGCTTTCCATATGAAGCGGCTCTTCACTCGCGCTGCCAGGGGAGTAAATAAATTCATGCACCTTTTAAAACTCTTGTCGCCCGTTTCAGCCCGAGCTTGAGCAACCCCGCAGGTCCTGTTTTTTTCCGCCCGGTGAAGTCCATCCTAGCGATTAAAAATAGGGCCGCCCCCATGAGCTAAACGCCTGGCATTGTTTGTGCATGACGGCAAGGTTGGAAGAATTGGTCGCAAACCTTAAAGGTATGTGTGAAATGGAGTAAAGTGCTATAAATAGGCAAAAGGGGAGGGTTGCGGTTGGAGGCGGCGCATGAGGTGAGCACCATGGCTGGAGTTCTGTTCCACTACACCACCCAGCTGGACCCTGTTGTGATTTCCTTTTGATGCTCGAGCAGTTGAGAAGCGTTGTTGGAAATGAAAGCAAGTAGCTTTTTTCAGGCCAAAAGCACAGCTGCGAACAGCAGTTTTAGGCGGCCTCTTTTGAAGATGTTTAATGGCCTAATCATCGCACGGAAGCGTTTTTAAAGCTGTTGGTTTTGTTCCAGTTCGTCTGGTTTTCATTAGAAAGTCCGGCCATGCTGCCCGTTTTGGCTCTTTCTAGCTTTTGACATCTCAGTATCAGCTCTGTTATGGAAATGTGGCTGAGGGAAAAGAGTTCCACAGATGTTTTGGCAGCTTTCCTCTCCATACACTTTGTGTGTGTGTGTGTGTGTGTGTGTGTGTGTGTGTGTGTGTGTGTGTGCGCAGGAGAATGTCATGTTCTTGTCCTCCTTACATCCAGAAATGCAGGAGAAAATGCTCATTCGTTTCTGTATGGGTTTATTTTTGAATGTTTGGACTTTAATTCCTGCAGCACTTCTAATAAACAATATAAGAGTTGCCACTACATTGCTAAACATCGATTCCCTGGTGCATTTTAGCATGTTGCAAGCACAGTCCTGTGACACTGGCTTGCAGTCTTTTGACCAAAAGAATTGTCTTTTCTTAATACTTGCACCAATATAGGAATTGTATCAGTTCCATTACTGTTTATTTGCTTTAACATATTGGTGTTCTTCCCCTCAGAGAGAATTAATAAATAATATTTTAAGTCAAACAAAAAATCTGAAACAATAAATAATTATGTCTGGAAATAATACCTTTCAATTGAATGAATATTCATAAAATATAAAATTTAATCTTTCTGTAGTAACGTTACAGATTAAGTGCTGTAAGCACCACCAGTATCAGCTGCGTGGATCCGTCCGAAACGTTTTCAAGAAATTACTTGCCAACACCTGTATGAATCTCCTGCATCTCAACTACATCAGCACCTTTGTTTATCCACAGAAGCGCTCATGTGAAGCTCTGATTGGTTGGGAGTCCTTTTGTGATGGGATCAGTGTTATAAAAGCCAATATCCCAGTAAGGATTTATGACTCGTTGTGCAGCCCTATAACCTGTTTATGTGGAGGCCAAATTCCCAGATTCTTGTTTAAAGGATGGCCTTGAGCTTCTTCGTTAGGGCCTCTGCAAAACCAGCCAAAGCTAAAACCTTAATGCCCATTAAACTGAGCCCTTCCTGAATTAGCACAGTGTTGCGGGAGCTTTATTTCGCTGGCTCATAAACAGACTTGGTCGCTAGAGCTTGTGCACACACACACACACACACACACACACACACACACACACACACACACACACCCTGCTGCTGATGGAGGCTGGGCCGCTCTGACATCAGCACTGTCTCCATTCATTAGCTCCAGTAACCGAGCTGACATCACAAGGAGGGATCATGGAGCTAAAAAGGCCACCCTGTAGCTGCAAGTCAGCAGGATGATGCATGAATATTGGCCCCCTCCTAACAACCTTCTTCTGTTTCCTTCTCGCTCCCTGTCGCCCACCATCTCTTCTTTCTCGTGACGTGAATACTTTTACTGCTCCATCAATCAGCCTGACGTCACGCAGGAAATGCGCCCGTTCTTTCGGGAATCCATGCCCACCTCTCAAAGCCAGGCTGCTGGTGGGGAGGCCATTTATAGTCGAAAAATGTTTCAAATGTTCACTCAATCAGCAGACAGCATTTCAGATTATCAACCCTCATGTCTACTTAGCTGTTGCCCTGTTCATGTCTCCATGTTTAATTTTTAAAAAGAGAACAGTTTTTCACGTTGCCTAATGTTATTATTGTTGATTAGTAGTAATAGTGGAAGTAATAATAGTAATAGTACTACAAGTAGTATTGGTAGTTGCTGTTATTATTGAATGAATTGTTATTGGTAATGTAATTATTATCAATTTTTTGATGATGAATGTTGAGTTATTTGGATTATTATTAAATAAATAATTTGGTGAAAAGTGGACGAGCAATAGTTGATGCATAAAATGTTTCTGGTGTCTATCAGTCAATTGACAAATACTGTGTCATATAGTGTCAGAAACCACGTAAGCAAGTCTTTTACTAACTCAATTTGAGGCAAGTGTGTGTTGAGAGCATGCAGCTCTCATTTTAGTGGATGTATGTCCTGCATCTGTACTATAATACAGACTGGTGTTGTTTTTGGCAGCCCGTTTTCATTTTAGTTTTAGTCTAGTTTTTGCGTCAAGCTGACATTTTAGTTTTTATTAGTCTTAGTCACGTCTATTCTCTTTTAGTCTAGTCTAGTTTCAGTCGACTA
>JBBMFX010000128.1:6537631-6549231 GCA_037832545.1 Rhabdalestes septentrionalis
TGAGACACCCCCCCCCCCCCCCCCCCACATCATCCCTAGTGAATACAGTAATAAATTAGTGTAATTTGTAGTAATAAAAACACAGTCAAATGTAGGGGTAATCAATCATTTTTACATCAATAATTTACTGTTCATCAGCCGCGCATCTTCTTCAGGGTTCTTCAGGAGGAGTACTATATTGTGGAGACCAACCGATTAAATCGGACATTGGACAGCAACTGGATGATAGATCTTCTCACTGTGTACATTATGTATATGGTTGGGATGACAAAGCTCTACCTGGCTTGATTTAGACTCAACAAGAATAACAAATGCAATAAAATAACAGCAGATGATGGGATGCGATCAACATTCAGAAACCTAGTCAAGTCACAGATGAAATTTAAATTATACTGCAATCCATGGGTGTTGTCGCCGTTTAACCAGAGGGGGATGTGTCCCCCTCACATTTCATAATTATTTGTTTGGACCCACCCACATTTAACATAAATAAGTAGTTCACCCAGCGCTGTTGAATCTTGAATCTCCACTAATCCGATAGAACACACACACCACTGGAAATCCGAGCAGCCTGTCTCTGCACTGACCATTCCCTTCTCTTGCACGTGGTAAGTTGGAGGAAAACCCGGAGTGGATTTCCAGTGGTGTGTGTTCTTCTATCGATTAAGTGGAGTGGATTCTTTTGTGAAAGATTTAGGAATTAACAGGGCTTTCCAAACACCCGCACCACATAAAAGGACGAGATTTGCACACAGGCAGCAACCACACCCCCACCCAAACCCACGCGCCCCCCTCACATAACAAATGCTTCCGATGCCCCTGCTGCAATCTGATTTGGAATAGAATGGCTCACCTACAGAATGAGGAGGAGTTAAAGAGTCAAAGGTAGAAGGAATTTCCTGTCACATTCACTTCTGCAGCAATGAGTCTTTGAGTTTGCTCTGATGGCCTATTATTAAGGAGACTTGCATGCGGTGGGACGGATTGTGCATGAAGCAGACAAGCTTGGACAATCCCTTCCAACCCATTTACCCCAAGTTAGGCCAGCAAGCAAAGTCAAGTTGAGCTTTAATGTCATCCCAGCCATATAGCCTACACATAGTCCACAGTGAAACAAAATATCATACAACACACTCAACACCAACATTAGGGACCTAAAATGAATATAAATATATTTATTTCAATCTGAAAGTTGCCCACCTTTCTCCTTGTCCACTCGAATGACCACGACACACTCATTGCGGCCAATGCGAATGAGCTTGTTGATAGACCGAATACGACGCCTGGAAAGTTCACTGAGGAGAATCATGCCCTCAATGTTGTTGTACTCCAGCAGGCTCACATAGGCGCCCATCTCAGCGATGGAGCGAACGTTCACCATCACCACATCCTCCACCTCGGGAAACCTGTGCTGGTAGAACCTACAGCTGAGGCCAGGCATCTTCACTCTACCAGTGAACAGAAGAAACAAGAGAACAAGAGACAACAAAAGAAAGACAAGAAGCTAAGTTTTAATCAACATTAGACAAAACTTAAACACGTTTCTCGCTTTCTATTGTTTCTACCCAGCGCATGCTGTTCACATGTTGAGGTAAACTTCAGACTCTTTTATAAATAAAAATCTTCGCCACATTAAGCACATATATTAGCTTTCTTGTAAACACAAAAAAATCTAAAATGAAAAACCTAAGCCGACTCTTTACACAGGTGACAGACTAGCAAATAGCAAGAAAATGTTAGGGGCATTTGGTGGTCTGGTTGATAGAGTTTCCCCTGTGATCATAAGATTGTGGGTTTGAATCCCAGGACTGCTAGTGGCACCCATGAGCCACCTTTGAGCAAAGTAAGGTCCCCACACACAGATCCCAGGGCCCCGTGTTGCTGGGTGCCAGCTGTTCACATTGGTGAACGGGTTAAATACAGAGGAAGAATTTCGCGCTGTTCACATTGTATGCTGCGCAGTGTTAACGTATGAATGACACCATTTTATATTTATTGATCTAGAACCTGTCTTACATCACACAGCAGGCGGTCAGGGCGGTTCAGGCTAAGAGCTAAAATTTTCAGGCTGCTGGCCGGTGTGTTTGGCCAATTCATCTTCGCTCTACGGCCCGGGCTCCTATCACGACAGTCATTCGATTGCCAACCAAATACGCGCTCATTTAACTTACTGTATAGATGCAGATGCAGACAATAAGCAAATAAATTCTCCAAGTAATGCCCTCTCCTTGCTCTGGGTGAATAACTGAATCAGAAAGAAAGAAAAAAAACCCTAAAACATAACGCCTCCACTCCACTCCGAGTCAGTAGCGTGGGAGAACCTCCACCGGAAAGGAAGGCACCTGGGCATGCAGCGGCAATGAGCGCCACCTGCTGCACCGGCATGAACAGCACCCATAAAGTCTCTTAGAGCGAGGAGGTTGTTCCTGCACAACTGGAGGGGCTGCATTTTCAGGACCGCATATATAGGACCGCATTTCTAGGACCCAAGGTTTTTTTAAGCGACAGGTCCACCTACCTAAATGGATCACCAAGGGCGCACGAATGAATATAAGATGGACGACAACGACGTGGACAGCAAGCCACGTGTAAGTACTTGTTTTCAGTTTTATTTTGTAATGTTAAAAGGATGCAAAGTTTACACAGCTAAAGTGAGAGGAATTTGAATGAGATGTTTGGCTGTTTTTGTATTTAGGCCTAATCTGCAGGCCTTAACCATTATCATGTTAATTTCTATCATGTTCTGTCTGGCCAATATGAAGTGATGGCCAATATGATATATTTGGTAAGGCTTGTTGTAGAAAAGAAGATAAAAAAAATAAAAAAAATTCATAGGCGATCATATATGCCCTGGATCATGAGCAGGTATTCCTTTCGGGACCAGATTATTATGACAGGTCAGAGTAGAATATTATTTATTTTTGCACAATGCCCACATCTTTTGTTACTGATATTAATGTTAACCCAATAATGACTGTTATATGATAACAGTCTATTTTGAAGAATTTAATAGGAGTATCAACAAACAATTGAGGAAAAAAGGGAGACCATTCATTTTGTGGGAATTGCTTTATATACTTACAAATTTGGAGTTTTGTGCTGAGTTAGATGTCAGTAATATGCACCGTTGGGAGAACCAAACACAACGATCATAAGTGTTACAACAGAAATATATATTACAGTTAAAGCAAAAGTGTCTAATTTAATTCTCTCTCTCTCTCTCTCTCTCTCTCTCTCTCTCTCTCTCTCTCTCTCTAAGTTAACGCCTACAGCCATTCTATACAGCAACTAATGGAAAGGGGGGGGTTGCCAATTTTGTGCTGTTGCATTGTTATTGCAAAAATGTTTGTACAAAAATATATGTATAATAAATGTATAAATAAATATGCATTGTTGAATCATCTTGTGTCTTGCCTCACTGCAACCTTTAAACTCTTGCCATGTGTGTGTGTGTGTGAGTTTATCCACACTGTTGTCTTTTATAATTGGGCGATAAAGTAGGCTACCGGGTTCGGTACCCGTCCCTAGTCCTCACGCATTGACGTCATCAATTGTGATCGGTTCCTAAGATCGGCGAGTTTAACGAGTCCCGATCGAGTCATAAAGTCTGATTATCAGCCGATACCGAGCGTCCACGGATCAATCGGAGCATCACTAATTATTTTTCTTAGTAGTCTCTCTACATCTTTCTGTTTTTCTGTCTCCCTGTGTCTCTTTGAAAGGCCTTTGGCTTTGGTCCCCCATGAAAACAAACAGCTCTGAGGGCTTGTTTTGTAATTGCGCGTGGACACACTGGAGCTTGGTTGTTGTTTAGACTCTGGGGACAATATTGGGCCCCCAAGACTTGGCATAGGGCTTAAGACAAGCTGCTGTACACTTTCTGTACACAAAGACACGGGCTGTGGATCATGTAATCACCCCCTTAGAGGCCGAGGCAACAAGTGTGTGCTTGTATTAGTTGTTGAGCCACTTAGGACAAGTAGCACAGACTGGGAATTTATTGAAACTGTTGTTTTGAGGCCTTTTAACTCTTTGTTTTGATCAATTTTTTTGATGAATAGATTAATAGAAATGGGCCCAAAGTAATCATTACATAATTATATATGAACCTTTTTTCCTCCTCCTATAAAATATTTTGGAAATACAATGTTGTAGACCGGTAGAAATGGTCTCAAAGTACTCTCAAGAGTAAACTTTTTATCATATGGTACGTTTTAAAGTAAAATGTGTCTTTCCGTGTCCTATTAAGCAATTTAAAAAATACAGTGTTAGAAATTAAATGGACATGGATGTCTTAAGTGCATTGTTAATATAGAGAATAGGGAGTAGGTCTGAGAGCATATAGATTGATGAATAGGTCAATAGAAATACTCCTAAGGCACTCAAGATTATAATCCCATACATTATTTATTTTCTTTCTGCTATAAAGCAGTTGAAAAGCACAGTGTTAGCAATGAAATGGACTTGGATGTCTTAAGAACATTGTAATTATAGAGAGTAGGGAGTGAGTCTGAGAGGCACTGACCTCACTGTAGTCATGGGGGACTTGATGATTAGTGTTTGTGAGAATACTTTGTATCCATGTGCTGTCATGCAAACTTGACTGTGTCAGTGTGTTTGAGTGTGACACACTCTGAGTGTGTGTCTTGCACGGTGTGAATCTATGTCCTGGCATGCCTGATTCACCAGAAGTAACCTTCAGGATGTGAGTAAACTCTGATCAGACCTCCTGCCACAATTTGTGCATACACTATATGGACTAAAGTATTGGGACACTTCAACCCCCAGGGACATTAATGACACTGCATTCAGATACATAGACTTTAATAAGGAGTTGGTCCCCCCTTTAGAAAAAGAAAAGGTTCCTCCCCAACCTGTCTACAAAGTTGGAAGCATGGTGTTGTCTAAAATGTCTTGGTATGCTGAAGCATTCTCTTAGCCCAAGCCCTAAACGTGTCCCTGTAGACCATGTAGGGTATATTTTTTACTTGTCTGTCTCTGAAGCACCAAAACAAATTAAGAGCAGTGAAATGGAAACCAGACGAAAGCACATTAAAATTGATCGGTAATGTTCATCTCTGTCAGTCTAACTTATAAAAATAGGGAGATGAATGACACACAAATGTGGTAAAAATTTTGAGGCCAGGCATTTATCACTGAGCCCAATATTTATCTCTATTTGTAAACCTGGGTGCAAAACGCTATCCCAGATTGGGCCATATTAGTGTTGGGTGGGCCTATTCATAGCTGTGTGTCCTACAGGTTCCTCAGTGTGTTTGTTGGGTCTGAATCGGTTTATTAAGACAATTTCTTGACTTCAGATTGTGCAAAACAGAATGTGTTCTCACCTTTAACAAGACATCTGAGCATATTTCCCCCAAATTGTCCTAAAACTTCACTGGCTACACATATCTTACTGTATGAGAATTTTGAACTTTTTCTCATTATCTTTAAACTTCTCCATGTTTCTGCCTCCTACTCTCTCACTGAACTATTTCACACCTATACTCCTACCTGATCTTTACGCTCATCTGGTTCCAGCTTACTTAATGTCTCCCAATTTTGAATGTCTTCAAAGGGTGTTAGAACTGTTATTGTTGTGGCTCCCGAAATATGAAGCTCACTCTCACAGAATTTTCCCAGTGCTTCCTCTCTTGCTTTGTTCAAAACCCATCTAAAATATATCCTAACTATCGTCTTTTTGATCTTGTTTTCTATCTCTGCTTCCCTGCTATTGTACTGTAATTTGTTGTAATTTTGACTTTTTTTGGGTCTATTTCTATCCTATATCTCTGAACTATTTGTGTTTTTTTTTTTTCATAACTGGCCTGGCGATTGTGGGTCATAAAATAACCTTAACCCCCACATCACTAATCCACATCAGTTCAAGATTAAGTTTTATTCCTAGTATTTGCTGTTACAATGATGGCATTTCACCAGAATGTCAACCTGTAATATTTAACCTCACAGCCGTAAGACCACAACTGAGTCAAGTAATCTCACAATTTAACCATTAAACTTGACAGCTATAAATGATCTACTGTGTAAATGGGTCACAGTCAGACTAAACTAGAACTGTCCAAAATAAACACATGAACGGGGTGAAACAACTGCAAGAATGCTATTATGTCTGCTGTTTGGATTTAAAAATATGATTATGATAATGATCTTAAATCCTATGTGGTTTATGTGAAATGGACAAAAGCCAGAATATACCTCAGTTTATTTTTACAGACAACAGAATGTCATGCAGTGTCAGAAACCACATGAGCAAGTCTATTTGAGGTTACAGAACAACTAGACCCAGTTTAGGGCAAGTTGTGAGGATTCAGGCCTGCAGTTTGCTTGATGCTAATCTTTCATTACATTTAATGTCTTTCAAAGAGAGCTGCACACAGTCTGAAATGAACTGAACACCAAAGTGTCAGTATTTGGACAGTAATCACTGTTTATTTACAGTTTATTAACAGTAATCTCAGTTTATTACTTTAAACCCTAAAGCCTCATGTGATGGGCCTAAGAGGTTGAAGTCTTTTCTTATTGTTGCCATTGTCTGAATAATGATTCTATACTCTTCTCTCTGTTTTATAAATGTTTTTGTCTCTGGCTCCACCCTTTCCCCTCAGATGTCAATGGGGCAGCCGCCAGCAGGACGGGGTGCGGTGTGTCTGACATGTAAAGGGATCTGCTCTGGATTCCTGCCACATTCCTGGAGGTGATTTATTCTCTCTGCAAAAACGTAAAGAAAATGAGGAAACGGCGTCCTAGCTCTCCCTGCTCTTTCCCCTTGACATTTGGGGAATGCTCTGCCTGATTTGCCGCGAGCGTGTCGCCACCCTTTGAGGGTGTCTCTGTTTAGATTTCCACAGGCTTGAAAGACGACTCATGGCAAATACGCAGACAAACCGAAACGTTAGTAAAAGGTTACTGCACTTGGTCTGGCATAAGCTGAGCACTGCTAAGTGCACATCATGTAAGCTGTTGACAATGGAAATGCATTTTGTTGTTTGGTTCATGCTTTGAACTTGCTGGACTCTCATTAAATAGGGAGTAATTATAACAAATGTTCATTTGTGTTATTACTAGGAATCCACATATCTCATGATATTTACCATGTTATTTATATTCTCTGTTGACAACACTGTCAAATCTAAGAGCATAAGTAGCTTTCCAGCTTTCCACTCGAGTGCAACGTGTCACAGCAAGGAAGCAAAACATCCCATATGGTAACTGACGATTTTCTCCGTTTATCCTCTAACAGAAAAGCCTGCACACAGTGCCACTGCAGCCAGGAAGACCACGCTCCCAACTCTGATGCTGAGGACGACCGCAAGATGGGCCAACTGCTGGCGGGCTCAAAGTATGCCCACCTGACCGCCAAAGTGAAGGGAGGAGATGGTCTAAGGGTCTACAAGCGCAATCGCATGATCATCACAAACCCTGTGGTGTCTCGCAAAGACCCCACTTTCAACACCATCACCTACGACTGGGCCCCACCAGGCCTCACCCAGAAACTGGTAAGAGCAATCCAGGGATATCACGTCTTCTAGAAACCTTCATTTTGCTACACAAGGCTGGATGTGGTCTCACAGGGGAATCACAAGCTCTTAAAGCTCTCAGAGAACAGTAATTATGACCCAAAACTATGACCTAAATATGGGTGAAAAAACTTATTAGTGTGGGAACAAATGGAATTTAATTATTTCTAAACCAATCAATTGCCTTGTGAAAAGTGGGATTCAAACATGGGATGATGGTGCGCTTTTGGGAAGAAATTAGTTATTCGGGCTATAACGACTGTGTTTATGACACTGACAATAGAAATAGAGGGGCATGCCATTCTTAGTGGCATATTGTGCTTCAGTCCATCTCCAAATGTTTAAATAAATCTTAAATAAGTAAAAATGATCGTGTCTGCCATCTCAAGACCAGGCTTGGTATATCAATACTCATCAAGAGACATGTGCCACAATTTTATTATCCATGGAGCATTATGATATCACAACTGAGTCACAATGTTTAATTGGAATCACAATACTTAAAGGAATTGCAATGGCTCAAAACTAATTCTGAAATTATGTTTTGGTTATTCCACATGTGTAGCATATAGCTGAGTGTAAATGTTTTTTTGTTTTTTTGTTTTAGCTTTTTTTTGTATCTTCCATGCTGAGAACACTCTTAAAAATAAAAAATCCCAAAAATGTATATTTGGAGCAATACTGTTACAGAACCATTTAGGATTAAAAATTGTACATTTTAGACCTCTAAACAATTTTTTTCAAATGAGTGATTTAAAGTCAGAGAAGGTAAAAGTGCTTCTTCTGCAACCAAAATCAATTTTGATTTGTAACTTTTTTTGTGTTTATTTTTGTTGCATATAGGTGTAA
Organism: Rhabdalestes septentrionalis; assembly: GCA_037832545.1. Taxonomy (NCBI): domain Eukaryota; kingdom Metazoa; phylum Chordata; class Actinopteri; order Characiformes; family Alestidae; genus Rhabdalestes; species Rhabdalestes septentrionalis. The sequence goes on from JBBMFX010000128.1 coordinate 6,546,019, forward strand.
AGTAAGCAATGCTGATGCATTGACTAAAGTATATAAATACATACATAAATAAATAGAGATCAATGCAAGGGATGGAATGATAAGTCGTATTATTTAGATAGCTCTATTACTGTAAATGCTGAATTATATCACACTGTTAAAATTAGCTTCCAGTTGTTCATTGTTATTGTGGTGACAGTTAACTATTCATGTATGGTACAGGTTCAAGAAGAAGGATGAATGCTACCCTAATGACAGGATTAAGAGTGGAGTACTGATGTTAATGTTACATAACGGACGAGACAGCCAGCCTTTGTCCAGGAAAACCCACTGGGAAGTCCAGAAATAGACCGTGCTCTATTCATGCTTTGGTAGATTGCATGATTGACATGCTGTCTTCTACTTTCTACTTCACTTCATTTCAGAAGCTCTTGTTGATACTTCGTTCTCTAGTTGTAGAAATGGATGTTGTTCTTCAGGATAGAAGATTAGAACAATGACCACTATAAGTAATAATTAGGGATCGACAAGGGAGGTAGAAGAGCTTCAACAGACAATAGTAGCAGTGTTAACTCGGTGGATAAGGTATACCTTCAAATTTTTTTTTAACAGGACTAATTACGTCATGCACATCAGTCTTATAGCATGTTGCTTTAGAATATAGGTAAATGCAATAATAATAAAGCAATAAGTCTTATTAGATTATCACAGTAATTGGTCATATCAGACAGGCAGGGCAGCTTAAAGCTTCTTTATTTTTGTCTTTACAGCCGTAGAGTAAATAGAAGAACAGTCTATATTGACTTTAATTAGAACTTTAATATGTATTAAAATTCCCAGTCACAGTTTTTCTAGCAAAATCCAATGTATGTCCAAAGTATCCAGTGTACAAACAGATGACTCGTTTCAGTTTTGCCAAACAAGACTGCTGCACAAGATTAAATGTTACTTAACACAAATACATTGAAGTGCACACAAAGGGAAAATGGTTGTATTGTACAGGGATATTTCTTTCCATGCTATTAGTTTTTAATAATCTAATGATTAGTTGTATCAAACTAGTGAGTGTTTTAATAAATCCGCATGCTGAGTTCAATAAGTTGGATGTCACAAATCTTTATAGCATTTATTCGAATTTTATGACCCTACAGTAATTACAAAATGCATCATGACCCATCTAACATCCACTGGGATTAGCCCTGGAACAGGACTGTTCACTCTGGATTGTCATTGGATAGCTGCCCGAGATACCTGGGGAATGCAGCTGACCTTTTCTCTATCGCAAAGCCTGGCTGTCACTGCTCCTATTCTTATACAAAGCTCTAATTCACCCTGGCCAGGCCGCTCTGTGGTCAGGGAGGTGGGGAGATTTTAATGCTACAATTGGTCCTGCCAGTTGCGCCAATGGCAATATGTGGTGGGTTAGAGACATGGCAGTAAGCCCTCTGCTTTACTGTTCCGCTCTGGGCTGCCAGGAAGCGTGTTCGCTGTGCGCCAAAGCGAAGGACTTTCATCTCTCATGGGGATTGTGGGAAGCTGTTTTTTCAGCCCCCAGTCCTTTCCTGAAATCCAGTTGTGTCGGAGAGCTTTGTTCTCCATAGCTGGCCTGGCAGGTCGGCTGTGGAGGAATTTGGAATTGTGGTCTGTGCCTATTTGATATAGCCGAGAAGACCTACCTTGAACCACCACTGAACAGACATAGTTGTAGTTCTCCCAGACCTGTTTTTCCAGCCATTTAAACAGCGAGCTAACCTTAACGACCGCTTTCCCCCCTTCACGCTGTGCTGCGGCTGTTGTTACCGCTATTGCGATCGTCTCTCCGAGTTTGTAATAAACTGTCTTATAAATTACTTAAAAGCAGTAAAGAACTGTAGCGCTATTGTTCTTGCACATACTCCGTGCAGACCGACAGAGATGTTTTCCTTTAGTGGGCTCATGAATACTTGTGGTCGCTTTAAAGTATTCCTCATCATGCCACAAAGAACAGTAGGGCTACCCGGAGAACGGCGGCTGTGGTGCCGTCCATAGCCGCGGGGCTGGGGTCGAACCTGCCAGGAAGTTAGCATAAAGAGAGGATAATAACACAGGCCGAGCTGTAAGCATGCTAAATTGCCACCTGGTTTGAATGAGCTTATATAGAAACCATACTGTTCTGGATTTCTGTCCAGCTGGCTGATGGGCTGCTCAATTATCCGTTTATTTCGAAGCCAGCAAAGAGTTGCTCCTGTGCTCAGTGACAGAGAAATCTCTGTGAGTGCGCGCGACGCTAAGAGGTCTGCTGAGCAAGCAAGGCTTCTTTCTTTTACAGAAGGAATGAAATCCTTCTAAATAGTGCCCAGGGCACTCATAATGTTGATTCACTCACTCACCAAGTCGGCCCTCCCTAACTACATGTTTGCTAAGGGAATGCTGAGCTTGCTTGGAACCAGCAACCCCTTTAATTTATTTCTCTCGTCCTTTTAGCCTGTTTCTATTTTTGTCTAAAATGTGAACTGTGTGAACACGATGCAGTTCCAACAAAGTGATTGAGCCTAATTGAATCAAGTGTGCACAAAAAAAGAAAAAAGAGTGCACATTTCTACACTAATCAAATATGCTACATCAGCACGATTTATGCCAAATGCAAGTAAACAGAAAATCGCGACTGTGTCAATGTAAAATGTTTCATTAATGTGAAAAAAATAAGAATTTACTTGATTCAAATGTGTAAATAATTTCCACAGAAATAAAATATATTGCATCTATTACTGCCAAAAGCAGCGCAACTGAAAGACAAAATTTGTTGACGTAATATATTTTATGCATGTGGAAATTTCCAGAAATCCTCAAGAAAATCCGCTCTCGCTGAGCTCATCCTCCCTTGTCTCCTCTGGCCTGGCGATTTGTTCGTGTAGGCATATTTGTCTGATTTGTAGACCAGGTACATTCTGCAGTGATGGGAGAGACAAGAACACTGGCCTTCCTTACCCCTTCATATTTGGGGCCTGGAACATTCTTTGGGATCTCTGCGCTTCTAAAAGTTTATTTGTCGCACAATGGCTGTTAAATTACTCTTAAAGATTATATTAAAGTGGTGGTGTTGAACACAATCATAAAGGAGCTTTAGAAGTTGCTGTGTGCCTGGGTGGGACAGGGAGTGTGTGTGTGTGTGTGTGTGTGTGTTTGTGTGTGTGTGTGTGTGTGTGTGTGTGTGTGTATGTGTGTATGTGTGTGTGTGTGTGTGTGTGTGTGTGT
>JBBMFX010000128.1:6564705-6579387 GCA_037832545.1 Rhabdalestes septentrionalis
CAAATCCCACAGGGTGAACAGTGTGACATTCTTTCTCTGCATTTAATTTCTTTGCTAAAGTGACACAACGGGCAACCAGCAATGTGGCCTTAAGAGTTGCCCCTGTGATCAGAAGATTGCAGGTTTGAATCCCAGGACTACCATTGTTACCACTGAGGTACCCTTGAGCTTGGTACCAACCCCACATTCTGCTCACTGGGAGCCACATTGCTGGCTGCCTGTTTAGCAAAGAAATTAAATGCAGAGAAAGAATGTCACACTGTTCACCCTGTGTGATTAGATGTGGTGTGTTCATGCATGACTATAAGGGACCACTTTTCTTTTCTTTAAATCTTACTTAGATGTGTATTTGAATGCAAATTTTTCTGAAAAATGGGTTATCATTGGTATAAACCACTATACCACAATATTTGAATGCCTGTTGAAATGGTTGAAATAATTGTTTTTGATAATATAAGACATTTTGCAGATGCATTTAGGTTTTGCCTGTAAATAAAATAATTGCAGAAGCTCTAAACCAAACAAAAAGGGACGGGGAAATTGGACCCCAACCGCAATTCAAGAGATCATGTATTGGCACAGACATAATTACATGAGACTTACATGAGTCCTGGGGGGCCAGTGTCCAGCTTAGTTTAATGATTTGAGTTTAACTACCCAACTGGGCTCAATAGAAGCCTAGTAGGACCAGACAGTCCTGATTTAAATGAAAGAGTTTCACTTTTTTCCCAACTTGTAAAGGAAGTTAACTTTTGTACCCCAGAATGTGTTCAGTTTCTATTCTTGGATTCTTGTTAAGCATTGGAAAGCTGGTAAGTGAACAACAGCAAAAGACAACATGTTAAGTAAAACACGTTTTCTATATAAGATGAAAGACTCTGTGAGAATGCATGTCTGACATCCTATTAACTGGTTGTGTGGTAATGCAGAGTCACACTTTCTGTCCTTTAACTTCACTGCCACATAATATCTACTATAATTTCAAAAATGTGTCTGGTGGTCTGCATTATAATGGTCTTTGTAATTATAGTAGGTGGTCTTTCATAGTCCAAACAAAACAAAAAACATAACAAAAAAAAAAAGACTAATAAAGCTATTTAAATCATGCACATGCGGTAAATGTATTTGTTGGCAAATTATATTGAGTGGATTATTCAGTAAAATAATTTGACAGGTACTGTATTTATGATGTGTCTGAACAGAGGCCGTCCGGTGCAGCGGCGATGGGGGGTGCGTTGGTGAGGCCGAGCTGGTTGAGTTCTCCCACCCTGGGAAGAGCCAATCGTTTCCTCAGTACGGCTGCTGTCAGCCTCATGACCCCACGGAGACCCCTGGCCCCGCCCGAGAAAGTCAAAGTGCGCACCCTACCTGTTGAACAGAGGACCGAGGAGGACAGTGAGTTGCTAAATCCAAAGCTAACTGTCGCAATGGTTAAATTGATTGTATAAATTAAAGGTGCATTAAGACTATGTTACACCTGTATTAAGTTTGAATTGCTGCCCATGATTGTACTTGGTTTTCTGTGATCCAGGTTGTGAAATGCTGAAGCCGTGCCCCGGATTTCGAGCCTATATTGTTTTGTACTTGGGAAAATCTATTTTTGCTGTTATGATAAGGAGCACAGCTTGATAAGAAAGGCTTAATGTCGACAGCACTTACATTACCCACCATCCATGTAGAGCATCACAAAGCCCTCTGCACCACCAGTAAGCTGCAATTTCCAACCATACAAAGGAAGTCAGCAGGAAACCAATTAGCTAGGCTAGGAGTGACGAAAAAAAATCACCTGCCTCAAGAAAAAGATGCCACGTTTTGAGACCTTGCCTGAGGATAATCTGTTCTTTTTTTTCTCTCTCTTTCCCTCACTCTCCCTCTTTCCTTTTTCTCTCTCCTCCCCCCTCCACCCACCGATTCCAGTTGAAGGAAGCCATGGTAACGATGGGCTGTTGCTGGGGCGACCATTGGAAGAGCCCGACCAGCCAATCACGGAGAAGTCCCTGCTGGAGATCCTGGACGGGATTGTGATGATGTACAACCTGAGCGTTCATCAACAGCTGGGCAAGGTGAGATAGCTGCGAGAACCAAGTCTCTCTGTGTACGAGCCAAGAGAGAAAAGAGAGTGTGAGTGTAAATAGAAAAAAGCTGGGGTTCATAATGTGAAAAAAAGAGAGAGACGTGTTTGTTGACATCTGTGGATGTTGATTTCACATAGCACTTTTAGTTGTCTCTCTGTGAACCTGGTCTGTCACATGTCAGATTTGGAGAGAAGTAGAGATATATGTTTTTTTTTGTACGCTACCAGTGAATGGTTTGGGCACACCTTATTATATAAATGTATTTCATGTAACCTAGGGCAATGCTTCATTTCATGTACACTATATGGACAAAAGTAGTGGGACACCCCATTTTTTCATGGTTTGGACTAGACCCCTAACGTCCACTGAAGGGCAGTCTTAATGTTTCAGTATATAAATACATTTTGTACAACAACCATGCTCCCAACTTTGTGAAAAGTTTGGGGAGGAACCTTTTCTATTGCACAAAGCAAGCTCCATAAAGACATGGGCGGTGTGGAAGAACTTATCTGGCCCACACAGAGCCCTGACCTCAATCCGATCCAGCACCTTTGGGACGATCTGGTACGAGCCAGGCCTTCTCATTTAATGTCCGTGTCTGACCTCATAAATGCTCCACAGAATGAATGGACACAAATTTCCACAGAAATGCCAAAATCTTGTGGAAATCATTCCAAGAAGAGTGGAAGCTCTGATAGATGCAACCGGGAAACCAACTCCATATTCAAGTCTTTTTGCTTAAATACAGTTTGTGTAGTGGTCAGGCACTCCAATAATTTTGTTCACATAGATTATGTGCATGTCAACATTTTATGTGCTTTCGAGTCATGAGAAATCTGGTTAAAATATCATTGATTATTTTTTAATAAATAGATTTGATCTGAAACGTGTATTTAAAATTACCAACAAAATCAATTATGGAACCCGAAATTTTGCCCTGATGGTGTTCTTAAAAGCTGAGTCTAGTTAGTCATAGTGGCCATAACCAAGCTGATAGTACAAAACAAATGACAGTGACGTTTGTTTTTTTATTTTTTCTAGGCTGCAATTAGTGCTGACCGTTTATCTTAGTTAGGGTTTAGTATCTAAGGCAGTACACAGCTGTCTTTTGTAAGCTAGATAAAGAGTCAGTCTACCCTGGTGATCTTGATGGGTTACCCTAGTAACTTAAGTCTCTTTGGGTCTATTGCTGCTGTTCTGCTAGCCCAATTTTGTTGAGTCATGCCAGAATACTAATGAATTAAAAATAATTTTTACTCTAGTGGAGGCAGTTTTATTGCTCCTCATCCCAGTGCTGGGGGGTTTTATATCCTTCATGTCAGTGCTTAACATTTATTGTCACGACCTTAGGATCAGTGATCCTGAGTGGCCCATTCTGGTGGTAGTGATTTTCTATGGCATTTCTACACTGCCTTCAGCAATGGGTGCCCGTTAACCCTTAGAATACAAGCACCACAGATTCATGCCAGAAGCACAACAAATGATAAATTGTCACCATACTGCAAAACAACTCCTTACATGGAAGTTCTTCCGGTTTGTTTTGATGCATGAGGCGTCAGACGTCATGGTGAGCTTTGTTTGCTGTCCATATGTCACGCAGAAGTGATTGTAGTTTTAAAACATCTTATAATAATAATAACCAATACTGGGGGTTAAATGTTGTCTCACACAAGTGAACATAAAGAACAAAAATTAAAACATTTATTTTAAGTCTTAGAAACTAACAGAAAAAACACAAGATCTATTAACCCGGGAGAACTTTTAGGATATTCTTCACCCACAGCTGGGTGGGGAAAGCCTGCAGAGAGAGGGAGCCTGGAGAACGGTTGTGAGGCACACAGAGAGGAAACTGTTTTACACTGTTTATATTTGTTGAAATCGGATTTTACTAATATTCTCTGAGGTCTAAGGGTTAAAGTAGATGATTTCACTAATTAGGAGCAGTGTTTACACTTTTTGACATGTATAGGAGCCAACAATGTCTCAGCATATGTGGATCCACTTCAAGCTGGTTTACAAAGCATTCCAGGTGGCTCTTCACGAGAGAATGCCAAGAATGTAGCACTCGTTATAATGACTGGAGATACAGATCTGATTTTGTTATTGGGCACATATCAGCAGAAAATGCTTAATAGAACAGTGGTGTGAAATAGCATGAAGTAAAAAACATGGTAATTTACATTTAGGTGCTCGTCTTAAACAAAGTACTTCTAAAAATGCTCATCTTAAAGTTGAATGAATTGTTAGAATATTGGAAAAGAAAATTGCACCAAAATGACTCTTGTATGAACAGATGTCTCTAAACTTCTAATCTTGTTTTGTTCCATCTGATGTTAGGAAACACTGATGTTAGGAAACATCAAGGGGAGATAAAGTACACATAATAAGAAAGACCTAAAAACAGCCATTAAGGCATAAATACTAAGTGTAGTTGTTCTGAATAGGCCTTTTTAAGAGTTAATTCCACATTTTAAAGGATCCCTTCCCTAGTGAACCCCTACTTTTGAATTCTGGAGTCTTGACTACAAAGTCTCTAATTGAATCTATCCAGCTAAATTTACAGTTAAAGCTTAAGAAACACATCAGAACACGCATACAAATGTGCCCCCCACCAATCTTGTTACCAGAATGAGAGGAGATTATGCTTTGGCTGCAAAATATCTTTTTTGTAGTCTTTTTTTTTTCCATCTGAGCCGCAGCAAGAGATGCTCACTCAATCTATGAGGGTGGATGTAAATCGTGCTCCCTGGGAAGTGCTTCGCTCGGCAGACACATATACCATCCACTCTGTCTTCCTGCACTGCTGCCTCTTCTTGCTCGAGGAACATTATTTCACTTGAGTGAGATGTGAAAAAGTGCTGATGTCTTTTAGTGTTGTTTTCATACTTGTCGGTTCAGCACATTCTTGCATTTCATAGTGTTGTGCAAGGTCGGAGGAGAAGTTTTTTCCCATTTTTCTCTTTATACCAATCGTAGTCAATCAAGCAAATGTAGCAAGCAAGCAATAATAATAAATGCCCACCAACTACCATCATGCAGGCCTTATACAATTGAGTCATCGCTCACTTCCCTCAGACTTCATAGTTAACACAGTTGTCAAATAGACTTACTTATGTGGTTTCTGGAGATCTAATCTTTCCTCATGTTATCATTTAAAAACCATATGTGGTGGTCTGAAGATCTGTAAAAACCATATGTGGTGGTCTGAAGATCGGTTAACCAGGTCATTATTTGTTCAGTGGCTGCTTTAAATTTGATTTTACTTTTTTAAACACGAAGCACCAAGTAGTAAGCTACTGTTGTGTTTCTTACAACAAAGAACAAAAAATAAGAAAATAAATGATGACTATCAGGTTGTTACTCAAATAAATCCAAGAGCAAGTTTTGTTCATGAACAACATGGCTGTGAGACTTACTGTTGTTAAATGGGCTGGTAAATAAAAGATAATGCATCATTATTACTTGTTAAAACTGATGTAGGTATACATATAATGTTTATATGGACAGTATCTCTATATGCGGTAAAGGTTAATAAATAACATCACATTGTTTGAAATCTCTTAAACTGAGGAAACACAACAGTGAGAAAAAAGTTATCAGATTTTCTCTGTTTTGGAGCTTTTAGTTTCTGAAAAACCCACAAATAATATTTATGTAGGCATCCACAAAAACCGGATAAAGGTGCAGATAAATTAAATACAGATAATCAAAGTCTAAAATACTAGTTTTGTTTGGTCATACTTATTGATACCAAACAGGAAGTATGATTGATATTCCATTCTTACAATCTTCCTTATGAAGCAGCAAAGGAAGCAGCACTGGACAGCTCCACATGCTTGGAGGAGAACACTAAGTGCCACGTTGTAATATGACACATCTACACAGAATCTTTTTACTTTTAATATTACGGTAACATAAAAAAATACATATTGCATAAGGTTTTCTTTTTCGATCAGTGTCTGTAACATGGCTAACTTTAAGTTTGCATACGCATCAGTAACACAGAAATTATGTTGCTTATGCTTTTTTACTAAACAGTGCATGAGCAACATTCCATCTCCTAAGGACCGGTAAAAATATACATGGTATATATAATGCAGCTTACCAGGAAAAGTCATTAATTGTCATCTTCATCTTCTTTATCTTTGTCATGGGCGGGGCTTAGGGGGCCGTGCCCGCCCTCTGACTCATTCGGGCTCGCCCTGGGAATACAAGCCATCCGGGATTGGTCCGGGAGTTTCAGCTGCCTGAACACTCTTCACAGATGCAGCCGAGATACGCATGAAATATATGAACCCGAAACGAGCCTATAAAATGTGTGCCTCCCCAAAGGTCCGTCCCCCAAATCCGTGTCTGGCGCCCGGTCTGGTTATGAGGCAAAATGCACCATACCATTAGCCGCAGGCTTCAAAAATAGTGAAAACATTAGCAGCTTATAGCCTGGAATTTACATTACTTAGGACCATGGCTCAAGATTTTTAGTGTAAAATCAACAAAAGAAAAAAAAAAAGAGTAATTGCTGGTCAGTCTCAAGGAATAAAAGGAGCAAAAAGCAGCTTGGAAATCAATGCTATCTGCTCATAAATGTATGACACTGTTGTCCATCTAAGAGATTACAGTGCTAGAAACCCCTGCCGCACCATGACACTCTATAGACCATTCAATAATCACATAGTCAGCAGATTAAAGGTACAGTGTGCAAAATGGGTCTCTGCATTGTAGAAGTCTAAAAGACTCGTGCCTCTTAGCCGCTGGTCGTGACACTGGCTTAGCGTGATTAAGTGCTTTCGTAAGCGCAGGAAACTGCTTAGCGAGCCGTGCGTACAGCATAATTCAATGCCATTCAATAATGAGCACAGACTTAACTGCTGTGCAAGGTCTGTGTGCAGGCCTTCTTCAACAAAGCGGGTAACCTAATGAAGACACGAGCACTTACATACAGAGGATGTTAAAGAGAGGTGCTGGCACCCCAAAGTTATTTTTGCTCACATTCTTCCATTCAGCAGCAACCTGTTTTAATCAACTGCACGTAGCCTGCAGAGTGACAGCAAGATGAGATTTGCGTTGTTAGCAATGAGCCGGTCGAATTAGATCTGTAATTCAGAATGAATCCCAAGCCTTTGTCTGAAAGTGGGTTGGTGTAAGTGCTAGACTAAATAAATGACTAAAAAAAGGGACTGAAGGGACTGAAAATCTGAGATCAAAACACATCAATCAAAGTGGCAACTCAAAGGACCACATTAGCAAAAAATCCCATTTACGCTTACTTTATACCATAGTCAATCACCAAGGCAAGCTTAGTGTCCACAGTTTGCAAATTCATTTTAGTACTGCAGCCAAGAGTACTTAAATTAATGAAAGCTAATCCCCCCACCAATTAGCACTGGCAATCTACACAGCCACATCATCACAAACCTGCTGTAAACAGTACAGACTCTTTAATTAAATCACACTGGTATCCAGGATAAATGTGGCCATTGGCTGACTTAACAAAATTGGCAGTTAGTGTTCTCCTCCAAGCATGTGGAGCTGTCCAGTGCATCTGGCATGTTTCACTTGCACAAGTCGCTGGGTGAATAAGGGGTGAATAAGGGGTGAATAAGGGGTGGATAAGTGGTGGAAGAGGGTGGGGGGTGTCCCGTCACCCACTATTATAATAGTTCCAGTGTCCAGCATACTGAGTGCCTGGTCCAGTGTTGCTGGCTCGGGCCGCAGGGTTCGCTCCTAAATGCTTTGCATTGAGGTGATCTTTTAGACCGGATGATACAAAAATTCCGTATTGAATGAATAGCAGACTTTCCACTCTCTAATAATTGTTTAATTTTTTTCTGTGATTACTTGATCAAAAGTAGCGCATTCATATTCAGATGTCTCTAGGCAGCACACATTCGGAAATAATCAGCGATATTGCACCAAAGATGTCGCACGTGTTGCAAGAGCCACTTATCATATGTGAATCCCAATCAAAGCTTTGAAAAGACCCTTGCATGAGCTCTGATTCTCTGTGGTTGTTTATTTGACTCAGGTTGCATCTACCACAATCTGTGTGGTCAATATGATTTCACAATCTAAAATCGATATGGATTCTTAGATACATCAATATTAATGAAGCATCTTGAAATAAAGAATAGTGCTTCTATGTAAAAAAGAGAATTAGGTATGTTTTCTATTCTGATATAAGCTGGGCTGTCCACATAATCAGCTTGTTTTATCACTTGACTCTTGACGGGCATTAATATTGCTTATTTAACCTGAGCTACTGCTAATAAGACAATAATAGTAAGCAATATTGATTTTGGCATGCAGATTTTGGAACGTGGTTTGGGCCAAACGCCAGCAAACAAAATGGTTCAATTCAAATGAATAAATCATTCAGTTATAAAGAAGAAGAGCTCATGATAGTTTTTTTGATTCAGATGTTTAATATCTCTCTGTATTGGGGTAGTACACTACATTTATTGGAAGAACATATGTGAGGGATAAATGTGGATTTCATACAGTGAAATTCCAATGAAAAGAAAAAAAAAACAGTAAAAAAAAAAGTTATGTTTTCTCTCCAACTTTCTGACCAAGCAGGAAAGTGTTTCCCTAGAACATAAAATTAAAAGTAAAGGTATTTCATTACCTTAACATAAGTATTGAGTTACAGTTGCAATCAGTAATGGCTTACCAGATATTATAGAGATATGAAGCAAGATAAACAGAACATATATGACAAAAAGCCTCAGTGCACAAAAAAACAAACCCTTATTGACATTTTTAGAGTTATTCAATAAAAAAAACAATTCATAAATGTGCATGTGCACTCTAATTCACATTCAGTACTTTGTGGAGCATTCTTTAGCCTTCAGAAATTCTAATAACTGTTTTCAGTGGGTGCTGACAAGCTTCTTACACTTCTTTGTTGGTATCTTCACCCTCCAGCTCAATGATGATTGATGTTCTGTATGCTCCAACTTCTTTCTTCAAATCAAACTTTTTCAGTGAAATCTGAGGTCTGAGAAGACAATTCCAGGACGTTCCGGATTCTATTTATTAACCAATCTTTGCTTGGCTTCGCATCATTTCTTAGTGGAAAGTGCAATTATCAAAATTCAATTTCTGAATAGATGACACCATGTTCCTCTTTAAAATGGCTCGATATTTCTGGGAATCCATGATGCCAGTTACATGGTCATGGTTGCCAGTTCTTGCAGCAGAAAAACACCCTCAGCTCATCAATAACCCACCTCCGTGCTTGACTGTAGGGATGGCATCCTTTTGGTCATAAGCCTGGCATTTCTTATGCCAGGCATACCACTGGGCCATGTGTCCAAACAGATCCAGCTTAGTTTCATCAGTCCGTAGAACTGTTTCCCAAAACTCTGCAGGCCTGATGCTTTTCAGCAATTTCCTCTCTCAACTTTTTTGAAAGCTCTGTAGTCTCACCCTTGGTTGCACCTGATCACCCTCATAGGTGGGATTTATATAGGCTTGACAGTTAATTTCTGTGAAAGATTGTAGAATTCTCAAGGGTTTAATTATATTTTTGCTCCTCTTCAGGCTATAAAAAGCTAGCTGATGGTTTCAAAACAATATTATCTAAGGGTTTAATAATGCATAACTAGATTAAGAAAATCATGAGTACTACTTAAAATTTTTTTATGTTGAGTCTACCTATAACTCTACATATAACAGAAGTCATCCAAAGTAGAGTTCGGCTCTTTGAAAAACTATGCAGCTTTTCATGAGTTTACTCGTGAGCTTGTCTTTTAACTTTGGAGCTCATCTTGTAATCAAAGCCTTTATTGAGCAACATTCGGCGGAGCTCTTGGCCGTGCAGATAATCTCTGTAATTAGCCCTTCGTAATCGGGTGGATTCCAAGGCTTGGCTATCGATGGGGGAATGCTAACACCCTGCTAGAGTACATCTCGCTTAGCTCTTATTATTCGATGTAGTTTTCATACATATTTAAATGGTCTCTGTGGTTTTAGGAAGCTTGTTGATGAATGTGTAATTGAGGCACAGGCTGAGCATTTAGCCTGAAAGTGTAAAAATAAGACACCACTCTTTCTGTGTTTCAGTTCTGCAGAGGTTGGGTGCTACGGTTTTAGAGTTTAACCACAAAGAAAAGCAATTTTCGGTTGGTTGTGGTGCTTTTTTTTAAAACTAGAGCTTCCTTGCCATTTTTGTTCATTTTTCTGAAATTGTTTTGCTGTTACACAGTAAATATCTTTTGGAGATTGCAACCTTTGCCCCTCTGATCTTTCATTCTGTCTTGAAGATTCGGTCACTGGAGCCGCAAGGTCCAGAGGGCTCTGCTGTGGTAATTGGCATTTTACTCTCCTTGCAGAACTGCTTCCTATTTCTGTGGTACTGAGGACTCCTGTTGTGTAGCCAATCCTGACTTGATGGCCTTACACAGCACTGTATCACAAAGCATGGAGACCATTTTACACTTAAAGCCTGCTTTGAAGGTTGAGATTGAGGAGTACTAGGGGTAGGGCAGTCTGATGCTGTGTGTGTGTGTGCGTGTGTGTGTGTGTGCGTGCGTGCGTGTGTGTGTGTAATATTTCCCACAGATGGTGGTTGTGTCTGATGATGTGCATGAGTATGCCATTGCCCTGAAAGACACGGAGGAGAAAATAGCCCGATGCCCTGGAAGAGTAAGCAAATTTCACAGAACTGTGTTCAACAATGTATTGTAAGTAAGGATGGGCAACATGGCAAAACTTTAACATTGCGATATTTGAATGAATCAGGTTGAACTTCACATTATATAAGATTTCCCAACATATAATATATACATTTATTATAGTTAAGCCATAGAGCATGAAGGTGTGATTGTTCTGAATAACATCATAGCTTTTCCATGGGACAAATGTAAGCACAAGCTGCATACATGAGTCAAGTCGAGTGTTTTGTTAAATTTAAAGCCGTCATGATTAGTCGATTGAAATGTGTGTTTTCAATTAATTTTAATGAGTGTTTGCTTCAGTGTGAATGATAAATGGGAAATCCGCATGTTGTGTTCAGCAGCGTGAACATTCTCCATTCTGAGCATCACTGAATAAGGGAAAACCCACACCAGCAGGATCTCATGCATGCATGTTAGGTAACAATTTAATGTATAGGAAGTCAAACAAAATAATTGTTTGTAAAAATTGTGAGTGTGATCACACAATTGCTTTCCAACATTTACATAAAACCCAAATAGTTTTTTTACAGTTCTGTAATATAGAAACAGGCCCTAAGGCCTAAGTGTTACAGGGAAAGTGCAAATAACCAAATCATTCTAATATCACCATAACACACTCTATACACAATATTCTCAAGAAAATGCATTGCAATGTGATCTGTTCAGATTCTCATATTGCCATATTGCCCACACCTCACTGTAAGTAAAACACGGAAAACAAAACCAGCCCACAAAAACTATGACTAGACCTGCAAGCCAAATGTTTTAAACTTTTTGCAAAAAGAGTATTATGTTTATTCCCATAAAACTAACTGTCTACAGCAATAGTGTCCATCTAACTGATTGAAACTTACTATTATTTGCTTTCTTCCATGGCATGTAAGGTCCATTATGCAACACAGGAATGTTTACTAGAAGTATTTTTGTCTTGTAATCTGCCGTTTACTGAGATGTGTTAATATTGGTGTTCAGAGACCAGATATTCTGGAGGAACTGCAGAAGAGCCAGAAAGTGTTTGCTGAGAAGCTGAACCACCTGAGCCGTCGTTTGGCCTGGATTAATGCCACCATTTACTCCAAGGTACAGCACTTCACACCAAGCTACAACCAGAGGTAGAAAATGCTGGTACAAAATTTACAAATCCTTGAAAGAGATTCTTCCAACTAACCTGACATATATGCTGCTGTTTTGAGGGTATCAAAAAGTCCGAAGAATAGAGTAGTTGGAGAGAGAGGTTATATTCTCACCCTAAAACCTACAAATATATATATATATATAAAAAAAACACATTTGCTGTTATTATAGGCAACCACATTGTGTCGTCTGAAATATTTATTAATAAATATAATCATAATCATTACAACTGTCATTACCCTGCTATAAACACTGCCAGTATCACCAGTTCTGTCCTGGGCATGAGATGTGTTCCTGACAGAGTTGACTCCATAGCTTTGGCCTAAACATATGGTTTTGCTAAGAGGACACTTTAAGTTGTATCTGAAAAAAAAAAACAGTACTTGCTGCTGGGTGTCAACAGAAAGACTTTTAGAGGTTGAAAATCAGTGTGTGTGCTTTAAATTGTAATGTGTCAACTAGAAGTGTTTCTGCTGCAAATGTTTACCATGGAAGGCAATAAGACTGAGAGCTTTAGTGATGAGGCTGCATCACTAGATTCCCAAGAAACTTACAGTGTCAGTCAAAAGGACACCCCTGATCAGATGGGGACGTTTCCATGTTATGTTGTTTCCATGGATGTTTCCACCATTCATTTCCATATTAATTTGATTCAATATGATTCATGACTTTTGGAAAAAAAAAAAGTAATCGGTGTTGGGAAAGCATCTCAAAGCTGCACCAAGACATACATGATGTTTCACATTATTATGTCTGTATTGTTTTTTTCTAAAATGGGTAAAGTGGTAAAAATAAAGAATGATGAACCAAGGGAAATGTTTCCAAAAGTTGAAATGTTTCTGCACCATTGAAGATGTGTAACTTTGTTGTTTTGCTTAATCCCAAACCTGCGTTCACCCCATTCTGCTCTCATCTTCATGCTAATGCGGTGTTGTATAATTCATCAGGGACGAGTTTTATCTGTGCGTTGCAGGAGAAGATGCTGGACGTGTACTGGCTGCTGCGTGTGTGTATACGAACCATCGAGCACGCTGATAACACGGGCTCCCTGTTCGCCTTCAACCCAGAGTTCTACCTCAATGTGGCAATGAACAGCTACAGCGCCCTTAAGAACTACTTCAGCCCCTCCAACAGCATGGAGGAGCTCCCAGGTATTCAGCCAGTAAACACACAACACACTCACTCGTATACTTCACAGAGCACTCAAGGACAGGCATTAATGAGGGTGTTTAACAGACTCCCTCACCTAAAAATTGATAACGTGGCTTAGAGCGAAATGATAGCCAGCCAGGGGAATCGGTTATTGTGATCTCATTTCCATAATGCTACCTGATGCCCCATAAATATCATTTACTATAAGCGCTGTTAGCATTTTTGAGCAAAGGGTTTAAGCTGGTGTGAAGACTGTTGAGGATTTCATGAGGACTTACCAGCTCATGTAAGATGTGTGCATGTGAATTAGATGGTTGTACAGATTTGGCCTAAAGGTAATGCTAAAGGTCTCAAGTTACTAGACTTTCTGCATGATCTATCAGATATTTTTACATTTTTCTGACAGACGTTTAACTTTTCATTGGCCGATCTAATAGATCTTGACTCAGTCCTATCCAAGAGCCTCTGTTTGATTTGCAGACCTGCCTTACTTGAATCTGTCTGGTACATACCAGAGAAAGACGCATTCTTTTTTGCTCTCAGGCAGGAGTGCTCAATCCTGGTCCTGAGATATACCACTCTGGAGAATTTGGATCCAACATGCCTGCATCTAATAGTCAAATTAGATTGAGGAGTGTTAGATTAGGTCTGGAGGTCTGACAGATTTTCAGGACCAGGATTAGCCCCCCTTGGGAAGTTGCTTCAGGGCACTGTTCTTTATACTAACTGCTAAAAAGAACCTGGCTGCCATGAATTAGCTGCCAATTTGTAGATCTCGAAACGAAGAAAAAATGAAAATACAAGCAGATCTTTATGTTGTAAGGAAAAATAAATGGTGGTGTGAAATTGACCATTCTGTCTTAAGTGAACACATAACAGCACACAATGGTGCTATGTAATTAAGACCCACAATTTGTATTTTAATAGATGACAATTCATGCAAATTATTTCAGAAATGAACAGTTAATAGGTCTAAATGAAGAGCCATAATGTTTGTCATATAATTAATAGATTAAAAAGTATATTTCACTATGATGGACACCAAACATTCTGAATGTTTTATTGAAATGTAAGCACAATGGGGCCAATAGAAAGTTTTAACTAATCAAATTATTTTCAGTATTTTATGTTTTATCAGTATTTTATATTATGTTTTTTATAATATCACAAAAATGTTGATACACAACTTCTGAGGTGTATTGGGTATTTGTTTCTTTTAGTGTGTATTGTGTACTGAAGTGTTTGTGTTTTACTCGCAGGCTATGAGGAAACACTCACTCAGCTTGCTGCTATTCTTGCCAAGCACTTTGCAGACCCGAGAATTGTGGGGACAGGTAAGCCCACTGCTCCCAGCCAGTGATACTGATTACAGCACAATTTACAGTGCCCATTACTGTTCACAGCACAACACACATTGCAGTATAGTACCCATTACTGTTCACAGCACAACACACATAGCAGTATAGTACCCATTACTGTTCACAGCACAACACACATTGCAGTATAGTACCCATTACTGTTCACAGCACAACACACATTGCAGTATAGTACATATTACTGTTCACAGCACAACACACTGTACAGTATAGTACATATTACTGTTCACTGCACAACACACTGTACAGTATAGTACATATTACTGT